>JAJODA010000788.1:0-27920 GCA_021730345.1 Fusarium cicatricum | reverse complement strand
GTTAGCAGTATGTTTCCTCTTACAGTGCACATACAGTTTCTTAACTCAGCAGCCTGGCCGTCGAGTCCATCAGTCAAAGCACCCATCAAAGGTGGCGCGCAGAAAACCCCAACGCCCGCAGGCAAACATGCACTTTGCAAGGGGGGCACCAAGCACTCTTCAGCCCTGCCCAGGGAGCCTGATTCGTTTCAGCCCTGTATGTTTGCCTTGTCACGGGGGGGTTGGGGACAGGGGTGACCCTGAGATTGCATTGCATGTTGGTTGTGACGAAGTTTTCTTTGTTGTAGGTCTTCCAAGACATGCAAATAGCCTTGTGCAGGCTTCGGGCACAGGGAAGAAAGACACGGAAAACGGAGAATTGGTCATGTCAACAAATCAGATCTTTACATGCTCACTATATTAGCCTTTTGCAGCGCCCTTCCCTGCCATTACCCGTTACCCGTCATGCTCATGTCCTCCTCATTATTTTTTTTAGATGGAAGCCCATCATGGTTCTAATGTACAAACACGTGGGGGAGAGGGGGCCTCAAATCCCCCTTATCCACTCTGGCCCAACAAGCCCCGAGACTCCTTGGGTTGGCTCTTCTCTCGTTCTCTCTTTTGCCTATTCTCGTTCTTCTTGGCGCCGTTGGTAGTCGTTAAACGTGCGGGGTGGATATGAAATGGATATGGATGTAAGATGAACAAAGGAAAAGCTAGTTACATGCGTGAGGGAATGAAGGGTACATGGGATACATGATATTCGTGTCGTCGGTCATATCGGGAAATTGGTATAGAGATCTCGGAACTAAGGAAAAAGAAACTTTGTCTCGTCAATCAAGGGGGGTCGAGGCCGCTCCCTCTTAGGTCGTTGTTGGTGGTCCTGTTGGTTTGTTGGTGGCAGCATCGTTTTGGCCTTGCCTATAGCTTCAATCGTCGCTGCTCCTTTCTGCGCCTCCGCTCTCGTCGCTCGCGGTATTGTAGAGCTCGCTTGGCAGCTGTCCTACTTGTTAGCATCACCGGTCATGGATACAATCGGGACAAGGAAAACATACCCCAGTCTCGGGACTTGAGCTTCAGATCAGTGTCAACCCATGTGTAGTTTACTGCCCGCTCAGGGTACCGCTGCGCAAGACCAAGGGGCTCCATGGGTTTATCTTGGCTGTCACGCTCTCGGCACTTGATACTGACGTGACGAGGCTCCAAGTCATCCTCGTTGTCGAAGCATAGCCAGCCATCCTGATCCCATATGGGAATCCGCTGGTTCATGCGATAGTACCATGCCTGGAGCCCTTGAACAGTGCGCTCGGGAGTACGGCCAAAACGTGTAGCAAATTCTTGCTTGATGCGTTGCCACTTCATCTTCTTGTCATGCCAGGCATAGATGATAAAGTCACCTTCCTCAGTGGTGTACTTCTGGTTGATGTGGCGGTTTTCTCCCTCAGGCGGCGGGCTTGGGTAGCAGTCCATGCTCCCTTGAGTATGCGGTGAAGGACTGCCCGCCGGAAATCTGACGTACCCAAGGTTATCGGTGTAGTTGCTGCTGCTCTGGAACGATTGCCGTGCATCATCGATGGCGACGGCGTACTGGCCGAGGCTGGTGATAGTGGCCCTTCTTGTAGTAGGATGCTCGATGGCTAGGTCTTCCATGGGACGGTCAGGAAACCATGATGGTTGAGGATGAGTGATGGACCTGAGGGGCTGAAGAGCGGTCGGGTTGCGTGGTAGGCTGGCTATTGGCGACGGGATAGCCGCAAAGCTAGCCGGTCCATGTCTTCGAACAAGAGCCTCTACGCCCTGATCAAACTCCCCCAGACTGGGTAGCCGTATTGGTGAGTTATCAAGAGGATAGTCAACATGTGGCAATCTCGGAATGGCTGCAAACTCTTGAGGGTTGGGGCAAACGCCTGTGTTATCGGTTGGCGAATAGTCAATTTCTGAACAGGACCAGAACTCACCTTCAATCTTGACTCTAGGACTTCCTGATTCTGAACCCGGTGGAGTTTGCGGTTGAACTGGATGCTGGGAAGAGATATTGGTTGATGAATGACCTTCCTTGGAGGTTCCCGGAGACCTCGATGGGGCCTCGACATCGTCGAGAAAAGGCTGAATACTCATATTGACGATAATCGATTCAACAGGCAGGCGAAACGGTGGAAATATTGCGCTGGGACTTTGTTATGATCCAGAGTGTTTGTTATGATTCAGGTGGAAGTGCGGCTCGTCTTGAAGGGTCGTCAGAGAGGTTGTGAAGAAGCACGTCGAAACCCTAGAGGCTGGGCAAACGAGGTCTGTAAGGGCAAAAGCCTGTTGAAGTTAGACACGCCTCGACACCACACTCAGGCAAGGGGCAAAGGGCGAGCGAAGGGCTTAAGTAAAGAAGGGAGGGTATATGCGGAGAACGTTGAAACTGCGGGTACCTTGTCCGAGTATAACACTAGATGCGAGGGATCCTGGCTCTCTTGTACTCAGCAGGTGCATGTGTCGAGGCTCGATACCTTTGCGAGATCAAGGGTAGTCCAGTCGCTTTGCCAACGCAACCTTCTTCTTCTTCTTCCGTCTGGTACCTGAATTATCGATGATAAGCCGCTCTCAAAGGAAGACAGTCCAAGTGATTGTCTCGACGTCAAGGGGTCTGTGTGTCACCCCTGCTCAATACGAAATAGACGCTACCAACAGTCCAACTTGCCGTTAGGCAAAGCGCCTCCTCTGGGGGAACACCCTCCTCCTATTTCCGCCGCCAACAGAGGGGCCAAGGTGGAGTGAAGTGAAGATATCAAGCAGGACGGTACCTGCGGTCATGCGGGACAGCGCCGCAGGTTGTTGCAAACCTGGGCCGTCAGAGACTTCTGTTGAAGTTTGTCAACGAGGCTCGCCCACGACAGCATGGTCCACTTGCCTGCCACAACCTTTTCCTGCAGGCTGCCCTCTACCAGCGGAGCACTTGCAGCCAGGTACTGTAGGTCATGTATGATGCCTCCAAGACAGCGGCAAGACTCAACTAGGAGCAGCACATCCAGATCCCCTCCCCAGGAGCCGCCGGAGCACCTGGTGCAAGCATCTCTCCCTAATACCACTACACAGAGCCCCATGCCCCATGCCCCGACCGCCAACCCCAGCATCCACGGAAGAGAGAGAAGCAAGCGAGAAAACACGCCAGATCAAGGGAGCAAGAGCTCGGCTTCGTAGCTCCAAGCCCAAGAGAGGGACCCGCATCGCCTGTACGCAAGGGGAGGATGGCTAGCGGAGCAACCCATCCCTAATTCGAGGCACAGAAGCGAGCCTCACTGTATAGTACTGTGCTATAAACGCATCATGGTCCCAAAGAGAGGAAAGGCAGCTAACACACGTTGAAGAGGCTAACCGCACGGGCCTTGTCACATTCGACAATCAACCTGCACAGCTGAAAGAAGCTCTGAGATTACTGAAAGCAAGCACTGTGAACGTGGGCTGGTAGGCTGGCAACTGGGGTTGCTGGGATTCCCAATTGACATGACCCATGCTTATCTCCTCAATTGGAGTGCTGCGTCCGATTGACCCAGCCATCTCCATTTGACGCACATCAGATCGTGCAAGCCCAGAGTTGCACTGTCCGGGGCCAGCCCTGCCTTTCAGATCCCGGCTAGATCTCGCTCGATTGGCTCATCGGTACCGGGATTAAAAGGCCGGGGTTGCCACTCACCCACTGTGCTGGGGCATCCACCACTGGCCAATCCGCCGTCACTCGACCATCATGAGCCAGCAACCTCGTAGAAACTTTGTTTGCCCCAAGCCCTAAGCCTGTTGGGCGGTCATGAACCGTCGTGCTGGGACAGTGGCAGCAGGTGGGCGTAAGAAGGCTTATGATCAGCTGCTCTTCCACTCGAAATTAGGTGGTATTTGCGAAACATCCGTGATGCCACCCGCTACAGTAAAGCATGGTTGAGCAAAACACACATGCATTATTGGCTTGCCAACTTTGGTCCTCCGCACGCGGCAGACAGGGAGTGCATCCTGGCTCACAGTCACAGCTCACAGACAGCAGTCTAACTTGACAGCCGCCACGACGGATTCGATGGTTCTGTGGGGACGACGTTGTCGAGACTGGACGAGCGTGTGGCCATAGCGGACGATAGATAAAAGGCCAGTGTGGGGCAATGGACTATTATTCGTCCGTCATCAAGAGCAACGGTATCTTGGCTCTTTTCATGCTTCTGTAGGGTTTGACCTCCCGTGGTCAAGATGAAGGGAAAGGAAAGAAGAGGAGACGCAACTAAAAGGGTTACTTGCTGATACGGATAGGGCTGTTGACCGGGCAGAGTGCACAGCAAAAGCGAAGTGCATTGGGTCGGAATCTGACAGATACTTTGCCATGGAGCTCTTGCTCCGCTAGAATACATACGGGCTCGTCAACAGCGAACTACGCAGTTGAACCTGAGGCTTCATCGACAAGTCATTTCTTCTGGTGAGGAAAGTGCGACAATTAGTACTGTGTCTTGTGTGTGTGTGTGTCTTGATGACAATGCAGGGTCGTTTCGGCTCCAACTTTGGAGGGGGGCGCGACCGTAGCATCTGGGATGAAAAAGCAGGTTTGAGAGTGACATTGTTTGATAGAGTCCAGCGCCGGGCTTTATCCTTAGCTCTGCGGTTTGACGTCTTCGAGCAAGGGGCGTTTTTAGGACGGTTGAGCCACCAGATTTGCTATCACATTCGGTTAATGGCAGATGGCGCCAGATGAGATCGATTGGAGCCACTAACAGTACATCCCGTTGCACCGTCCATAACGGCGGTAAAGTGTCTAGGGCACCCTCAAGGCATCCATCGTACTATAGCATCGCTAGCAAATCCTGGCACGCCATGGTCAGCAAAGGCTGTGTCACCAACAGCGTCGACATTGCTTTTTGCGTATCCTTAGCCTCAAGGCCGCGATGCGACGGACGCATATTGAACCATGCCCGCCACACTCTGCCAACCCCAATCCGGCAGACGGTGCAGAACGGCGTTGTTGCTGGGGGTGTCGTTGTTTTGTGGCCAGCGGCTCAAAAGTGAGAGATGACGGTTGAATGCTTGAGCCTGCAGCGAATCGATGAGTCAGGTAAACGCGCTGTCGTGGGTCATCAGTTGCGATTTCTAGTGACCGCTGTTTGATGAATCGTCAACAATCTGCAGCAAGGATGGTGAAAGATGAAATTGAGGTCTCGACAACGACAAGTGTTCCGTTTGGTTCACTCGGGCAAAGGAGAAGCATGTGCTCTTAAAGCCTGAGGCATGAACAACTGAGGCATTCATTCCATTCACGTTCGTGGAAAGCGCGACCATCACCCGTTCCAGGTCGGAGCACATGACTGAAGCGCCATCCATTCACTCCATTCACTCTCTTCCGACGCGTCTGTCGCGCTAGTTGTTGGTCTTCGGGTCGTCTTGACCGAATCTCCAAGTCCCCACATCTCAGCAACAGAGAATCTCCATCTTTGATCTAACAGAATTGCTTTTTTATCTATTACATATAATAGTGTCAGCAAATGTCACTACCCTTGCTTTTCACTGCCGCCGTCTCTCGATCTTGCCCCATGATGATGCTTAACCCATCGGCATCGCGGCCATCATCTATGTATGACCGGTACCACTTACGGACATGACTCGGCCGTCTGCTTTCGCCTCCGAGCTCCAACCTTTGTCTTAAGGTATCCTTAATTAATTTCGGCATTCTCCACCCATCCCCAATCCCTTTCAAGAGTCGCGCCTCGGATCGGGTAGACGGACGATACGGGCCGTCCGATCTTTGCAGCAGCTCACTTCTCCCTGAATGTTTCTAAACTTGTCAAAGGTAGGGCAAAGGCGGCAGAAGATGAAACGATGGCCAAGGGGCGAGGTCCTGGAAACTCCAAGCAGCTGTCAACTATCTTTGAACAGACACCCGTGCCTTTGTCCTGCTTGATCCCAGTCAGTTAGGACTGAGGGAGTGTTACACACAAAGATAGGGCCTCCTACACATCCACAAGCAAACTCATCGACAGCAATCTCTGTGCTACCTAGCCGCAGCATGACATCTAACAAGAACGAAAAAAGTTCCGTCTTGATTAACCCTGGTTCTTTGACGTTGGCCAGAAAGCAAGAGTGCCAAGAGCCATGCATTACACAGACCAATTACCCCTCTGATGTCATGGTTTCATCTCCTAGGTAGCCAGGGACGACTCAGGCGAATTTTCGACTTTGTCACTTAACTTACTCACAAGCTGAAGGACCCCACAATCTTGACCAGTTGAGGAACCGCAGTATGTATGCATTTCGCAAGGGAGACTCGAAGATCGGGAGTACGAGTCAATAAGGACTACGAAGTAGTTTCCTCCCAGTACAGTAGCTTGACAACGGACGCTATCTCGGGCCCGTCCCCGGCGATCCTTAGCAACCTGGGGGGGTCCAAAATTTACGGAGATGCCGCTGCGTTTCACAGACCAAGTCCTGCGGGTATGGACCTCATCCACGATGATCGCCGCGTCTCCGTGTGTTCATCCGTTGCACATGGGCATGGGCAGGGATGCGGACCCTGTCTGCCTGTTCATCCTCTCCTCCAAGGCCTGCCTCGTCGGTAGTACAGAGCCTTGGCGCAACTGCACCGGGACTGATTCGAGGGTATCGGCAACTTGTTAGCCCCCAGGCATTCCAGGATAGTCTGGGCGCCAACATGCTTAGCCTACAGACACTCCAACTGCACTTTGCCGGATCTTTTTTTAGCCGCATGTTGGCTGATCACGCTTTGCCCTCCACAGAAGAGAGAAGAGGTGCGGTTAGAGTAGCCAACAAGGCTTTTCAATCGGCTACCCTTGAGGGCAGCAGCCTCAAGCCTGGTGCTGGGCTTGTCCCGTGATCAAGGGCTGGATGCCTGTTATTTGCTTTTTCCGCGTCCAGCACCATACAGTGGGATCTGAGCACCTCAACCACTCAAGCCCTTGCTAAACATCGGCAGCGATGCTTAACAACCTCCAGGTTTGGAGATGGCGATGTGTAAGTCATCAAGCTTCAACGTTGGGTCGGGAGCGGCGTCAATGAGCTCGGTGACATCTGGGATGCGAAACTGCCACTCTGCACTTACTTCATTCTTGGTGTGTCCATAAGCCCAAACTACAGATGCCAGGGTTCATATGTGCGCCAGACAGTGTCTAAGTTCTATTTTGCTAAATCATGGCCCGCCTTTGGGGGTCTTTACTCGTCTGCAACTATTGAGCAGGGACCCTTCAGCTCTGTATCCTCAGTTCCTCCGGCTCCAAGGGTCAGGTCAACTTGTTTCGAGTTACAGGCACTGTACCGTGAGCCGGGCGGTTGGGCTGTTGGGCTGAGCGTCCAGGGCCTCCACTATCATCCTCCCGCGTCCCACCAACGGACGGCACGCATCTCAGTTGAAAGCCTCTCTACAGTCTGGAGTCTACTTCGACCTGGGACATTGATCCAGTTCCCGGAAACGATTCGTCCCCAGAGAACCTCCTGTTATTCGCGTCAGCACAGACCGAGTTTTGAGGTTGCACAAGTGGATGGCGGTGAAACCAAGCAACATCCAGGGACTTTGAAAGGGACCAACTAACCATCCACGCTCTTGTCCAGAACTCAGAAAGCTGCAGTCGCTGTCGAGCTCGCACTGCCATCCTCCTGCAGATCCGGCTTCGCTTATGGGCGATTCAGATTCGCCCGAAGTGGTTTGTTTGTCAGGCCCCTGCTCTGCAAGTCCACTAGAGCTAGGAGCCGTGCTTCTCTGCATGCCTCGCCGGCGGTAGACGCTCAGCCCGCAGGTGAAGGCACCGAAATCTTCTGTTTCGACACTGTCTGGGACGAGCCCGGTGAGGACACGACCCAAGGCGATGACAACGGCGGCATGGGTACATAACACCACTGCGCGTCTCCCCTCTGCATCGCAGCGGTCGATGATGGCTTGCACGGCCGCTGCAACCCGCCGATACAGGTCCTGGATCGTTTCACCTTTCCTTGACGGGGTCAAGGCGGACGCGTAGCTTTCATCGTAGGCTGGAAATAGAGCCTTGAGTCGCTCGGGCGAGGCTGGTATTGGGTGGTCGAATGGCGCTGCTCCAAAGAACTCACATAACCCATGCTCTGGGCGTATCGTAGCGGCCGTTGCGTCCTTGTTGTTGAGCTCGTCTTGTAGTTGCTTCTGCTTTAGCTCGACAAAGGGTGTGATTGTTTGCAGACACCGGTAGTATGGGCTAGAGTAGACAGCGTCGATGGGAGGGTCCAAGGTCATTAGATGCTGGCCCAACTCCTTTGCTTGTGAAACTCCGTGCGATGTTAAGGGTGGATCTGCGGGGATGCCTGTTGGTGACCGTATGAAGGCGGAGTAGACACCAGTCAAAGGGTCAACGCTCCAGCCTGATCTGAACTGAGAATGATGTCGTCTTGTCAATAACGATAAGACAGGGCGCCAACTAGGGCGAGCGGAGCTGTCTATGCCTTGGCATACTCTGGTCAAGACTTACCCCGTGGCGGGTGACGTAGATGGTCTCGAGAGACATGTTTTTTGGGTTATCAGTAGGGATGAGAAATGCAGTGAGTGAGTGAACTTGGCTGATATGTACAAGATGCGGCCACTGTTGTTCTGCCAGTGGCACAATCCAAGATCCTGACGGACCTCGGGATCTCGGTGCTCGGAGCCCACATGACGGACGAAACGCTTCGGCCCCACCTTTTCTTTCTATCGGTTCATGGCCGACCGAAATCGTTCCTATCAAGACCGGGGCCGGGCCGATGAGAGGAACAACTTGACGGTGTTTATAATGGTTCAGGAGAAGAATCAAGTCAAGTGGTTTATCTCACGCCCGACTAATCCTGTTTTTGGTTCAAGACTTGACAGTCAAACTTGACTTAAATCTGCGACATTGATACTGCAACGACTTGGCTAATATAAATGATCTTGAAATAATGATTGGCATCTGGTTGCTCCATTTGTTTATAGCAGCCATTGTATCTCTCCTAGTTATAGTGTGTGCAGCATTCATGCTGTGGATGCTTTTGGTCGGATGTAGTCGTGTGTGAGTTCAGCCGGTCGGGTTTCGCGACAACATTCACATTGTACATTTCATTCTGCCTCAAAAACGAACCCAAATGCAGTGTGAAAGCACTCAAATAATCCGAGACCTCCATTCAAAACCCAGAGTAAGCCAGAGCTTTCAACTACTCGACGTTTTGTTCACGTCGTTAAAATCCGCGGCTCATCATGACACTACAGGGTAGCTCAAAATGCAATTGCCAGAATAGGAAAGTAGAGCCAAGCAAGTGGCTGACATCAGCCATAAGCCATACATTAAAATGGCTGATATAAGCCCTTCGCAATACCCTGTACCAGGCATCCCAAATCCCTCATTGTAACTTCACGAACCGAGGCGTAGACTATATCGGCCTGAGAGTTGCATACCATCATGGAAGGGAGACCAATTACTCACCCATCACGCCCCACGGAGCCACATACAGCTACGCGTAGTAAGCCATCATCTAAGAGCAAAGGAGTGGTCCGCCGGGACCCGGCAAAGAGACGTTTGCAAAACCGTCTTGCCCAACAAACATATCGTGAGTTTTATTTAAAAGGAGGTCGTCGGTTGCGTTTGTTTATGTTGATTGGCTTCGTGTCACGGGACAGGTGGCTGACATGATCCATCTCAGGGGAAAAGCAGAAGAAGCGCATACAAGACCTTGAGCGTCGTGCTGGAGAAACTGGATCTGGTGCCCAAGTAGAATCCACCCCCTCTCATGATACAGAGGTTGTAGCGAGGGTTCCTTATAAGCTCATGCTCAATGGAGATTCTCTTGATGTTGAGACGGTCAACCCCTCGTATCTCCAGACTGACAATGGAACCTCGACAGGGGATATCTGGAATCAAGATATCTTCTCTTCAGACCTTGACCAATGGCTTGCAGAAACTCACACACCTGAAGAAAATCACACCACAGTCCTCTTCTTCAACTGCGGCTGCCCCACCCTCCACGTACCAATTCACCCATCTCTCGTTGTCCTGCCCGTCATCCCAGACCCCTACATGAATACCCTCCGCATCGACATTATTTGCGTTGTGAGCGCCCTGCTCCAAAACTGCCTCCAGCTCGACATCTCCCACGCGGCATTTTGCGCCGACGACGGTGTCTCGCCCTTCTTCCGGCCCCAATCGGACGTCGAGACCGGCAGCGGCGCCGTCATCTTGGCCGTCCAGCGCGGGTTCCGAGGGCTGCATTTTGACCTGCGGCCTACGCACCGGCAGATCGTCAAGGAGCACCACCCATTCATCGATGCGATTCCGTTCCGGGATATCAGGGACAACATCATTGATCACATGGATGTCATGGATGAGGATGAGTTCTTTCATGATTCGTTGAACCACTTGACGTGCTGGGGAAGTATCGCGGGAGCCCACACTGGGTCGCCTTGGGATAGTCGGAGTTGGGAGGCGACGGAGATGTTTTTGCAGAAGTGGTCGCACATCGTGGGAGGCGAGGACGGTGAGCTGACAAGGAATTCGCGGTGGTGGAGGTCTCTGAGGGGCGAGAGGGTCATCACCGAGGTGATGTGATAGAGTAGCCAGCGTGGCTGCGAACGACAACGTCGGTTACGTTCCTAACGCTGTCGAGCCGTTTCGACGTCCGCGATGAACTGTGTAAAAGTTATTCAATATGAGACTCTGAAGAAACACCTGTGCTGATATGTAAAATGTGGCTCTTTGAATGCATACATATGCTCATAACCTAGAAAACACCTATATGAAGAACAGAAATGCCCTGATCTACCATGACGCCGCCCACTGACAAACATCAGCAGGTCAAATACCCGTCCCAGATTGAACACCAGTCAGTTGATTCCAACCACGTTGTTCCAGTGCCTTTCTGCATCTCAAGGTGCAGTCGCCTACATCGTCTTATATGTCATATCAGAGGCTCACATGACAGCACATGAGCCTAGGGTGCGAGCTCTCCGACGGCCTGTGAGGCCATCTTCTTCATCCAAGTGAAGAGCCTGGGCTTCCCGGGCTCGACGCCTGCGTCTCCTGTAACCCGCACCTGTCGCGCCCGCTTCCTCGGTAGCCTGCATGTAGTCTGCCCACTTCCTCTCCAGACGGCCGGCGGCCGAGAGGTCGCCTCGAAGAACCCGCTTTTGGTGCTCGTCGACGGTCATCTGGAAGCCGTAGAAGCACTTGAGCCCGATCATCTCGGTTGGGTAGCTCACTCGGCCGGGATGACCAGGGACAGCCTTGGCCTGGGTATTCCGGAAGAGTACTTCTCGAACACCGGCCCAGGTGACATTCTGACAGTCATAGACAACCATCTGTAGAGTAAGCTCTGGTCGAGTCCCTGCTTTCAAGGATCGATCTGAGCGCTTCATGACCATGGCCGCTGCCTCGGCGAGAACAAGATCGCTAACCCTGGTATTGTCGAGGTCAATACTCTTGAGCTTTATGCAGTTCTGCATTACTGGTAGCATTCCTGTGTCGCCGAGATTCTCACAGTAGCTGAGGGAAAGGTGTTCCAGCGAGGCCGCACACGGCGCCTTGGCGAGATGCTCGGATAGAATTGAATTCGACAGGTTCTCGAGGTCCTCGAGCTCGAGGTGTGTTAGTCGGGGAGTAGATGCCAGAATACCCTCGAGAGCGCCATCGTTCAAAAGTTTGCAGCCAGAGAGCTGCAGACCCTCGAGATCTGGCACAAAGTGACCCAATGCCTTCACACCAGCATCTGTAAGTCGGGTACAGCGACTTAGATCCAGGTGGCGAAGCTTTCGAGCAGGAACCACCGGGCGATCGGTAAGAATGTCGATCTCGGGCTCAACACCTTGTACCATGACCCTGAGAGCCTCGTCGCTCAGCTCGTCGCAGCCGCTTAGAACCATTCTCTCCAAGTTGTTCGTCTTGAAAATGGCCTCGGCCGTTGCCACGTTATCAAAGCCTCCCACCTCGCCGGCACGGAGGTCCTTTAGCTTTGGGCATGCCTCGACCACAACCTTGACACCGCGAGCATCTACCCTGCCGCACCAAGAAATGTTAAAGATCTCGAGTTGGGGGCAAGATTCAGCAATGATCTTGCACGAGGTGTTGGAAACCGCTGTCAGTCCAGTAAGATTCAAACTGACAAGCTTCTCATTGCTTCGCAATAGACTGTGAAGTGTGTTCTTGTGGAAATTTTGGCAACCTTCCAGGGTTGCGTTCATGAGGTTCTTACACGCCTTGACAATGACCTCGGTACGCTTGTAGTGCTCGACCTGGACACAGCCTCGCAGGTTGAGATCCTTAATAAAAGGGCCGGCGGCCATGATAATTCTGGCTAGGGACTCGGCTGGGATTTCCCGGTAGAATTCTGAGGCATCAAGAGATGTCCACAGCTGGCCATCGAAGCAAGTCTTGTAGAATGACTTAGACACACGAGACGCCTGCACAAGCTCCTTTGGTCGGAAGAAGGAGAAGATATGGATTCGGAGCTCATTGGGCATCTTGTCCCAAAAATGAAAGGGTGGCCTTTGGACCGGCTTTAAGCCAGGGCGAACTCGAGTCTGGCCATCTTGCTTCGCTCTAAGATCGGACGGAAGCGGCGCAGTTGCAAGAGTCAAGACGGGCGTGCCACTATCGAGTTTTCGAACGGCCAAATGGCTTTCGAGGCTCTCAAAGGGAAACTCGCCAGACGAGTGTGCACTGGGCAGGCTCAGGGGCGAGGGCTGTGGGGTTGACGAACGGATGCTGTGGGGAGTCTGAGGAGGCCCAGCAGCAGCGAGGCTGACACATGAGAGAGTGCTTCGCGTGCTGTAGGGGCTTCCAACAGATCTTGAGCGACGCAGTCCGCTCAACGAGGGCGTCGACGATATTCGCTGGATGCTTCGGAGTAGACGGTGACGGTTCTTTCCTTTGACCGGCATGTCCGGCCCTGGCGGAGTGGATACACCCTCTAGGGCCGGGCTCCGCATGCCGGAAGACGCTGTCTCGTGCACCTCCATGGCGAGTTGAAGTCGATCGCGACCTAATTCAAGACGAGAAAGAAGAGGATATGTTCAGAGAGGTACGTTTTTGTACGCTTCGTCCTTTCAGGGCCTTCAAGGCAAGGAACAGAGAAGCTGTCACAGACAATTGTACTCGTTTCAATGTGGTCGGTCGCTTCGGGAGTGGGGGTGGTTGGTGCGTTCCTCGACGGTCGCTGAAGCTGAGGTGGTTGCTCTATTTCATCGCTAGCGAAAGAGATGAAGTATGGGTTGTAACGGCTGTCGACTAGCGAGGCTCAGGGAAAAGAAAACGATATAAAAGAACGTATGAAGAAATCTCGTCAAGGGATAATGATAAGGTGTTGGAGGTTGACCTTTTCCCTTGGAGGAACCCGACAAGATCAGCAGACGACAAGCTGATGGTGGTGGGGGGTGGTCAGCGGGGCCGTTGTTGTACTTGAGGACGAGGCGTGAGGGCTTCCAGGAGAGACAATGGGTAGACGATGGGCGTTTATTCGAGGGCACATGCCCATGAGAGGAGAAACATGACCGTGATCACCAGGAACGAGTGAGGTTGGGGGGAGAAAAGAAAGTCCAGGAGCCAGAAGCCTTTTCTTAAAACCCGCGCCAGAGCAACTCTCTGCACCCAGATCGACAAGAGTTAACAGGGCCCAGACGGTTGGGAGGACCCTGCTTTCCGGTCTCTGGCTATCTGGCTCTTATCGTGCTGCATAGGCGGGGTCGGCTACAGGACTACGGCTGAAAATACGGCTTCTGGTGGGATGGCAAAGTTGGGGCTATACCTCGTATCGATAAGGGGTTTGGTAGACTCTCGGCGAGTCCAGCCTGGAATGAGACCTTGAACGACATCGCGGGATACACGAGGGGAACCCTCCCCCCGAACCCTGAAGCGGACAAGAGCGCCCAGAAATTCAACGGGGCGGTGATCCGGAGACCAATCAGTTCGTGCCTTGAGGGCTCAAGATCGTCTCTTCAGGGGCTTTTCGGGGTCCCTGACTCAAGGGTCCAGCCGCTTTGGTGGACCAACCACGGGAAGCACTTTTCCGCACGCGGGTTCTAGAAGGCGGTCAGAATAACGTCTGACCAGTGAGGGAATAAGCGTCGAGCACAACATAAGCTGAGGGGTTTTCTGTGCGTGGCTGCATCGCGTCAAAACGGCATGCCTCTATGGAGCGCCGTTGTCATGTCTCTTTGTCTCTTTGTCTTGTTTCCTTCCCCTTGTAGATTACCTTACCTTGAACAGGGTCGGCCGGCGCTCCGTATCGAAAGCCCGGGGAAGAACCCCACAAGAATAATGCCCCTCACTTCTAGACTCCGGACTATTGACCCCGCGGAGTTGTTATCGGGTTCCTTATCGATCCGCTGCCCTTCATTCTTCAGCCATGGGTAACTTGGCTGGAGGTATAAGACAAGCCGGTTACCGCGGCCAGAGAGAACCATCACAGACGGGATGCTCATGCGTTCCTATCGGTAGGGCTGTAGATGCGCCGCCTCCTCCTCTCTGGGGACCATTAAGCGTCTTCTCCTCGGCTTTGGCACCCGCTAAGAACGACCAAGGCTCTCAAGTGACAGTCCCCAGGTCCTCAAGGTCATCTGCTCTGGTGTCTTGACTATACATCAACCATTCAGGCCCTTCCTAGGCATTTGAAAGCGCCGATAACGATCAGTCAGTCTGGTCCCTCTTCTGCACGTTACTGTCGTGTGCCACTGGGGAGTTGGCGTCTTTCTCTGAGATATTGTTGTGAATAACTGTATGTGTGTGTCTTCTGACTGTGTCACGTTTTGGCATTGGATGTCTTACTGGGGAAGCAATCTCGTTTTATTCCAAAGTGGATCCGGGTAGGATACTGTTGACTTTTGAGTGTCTACAGCTGAGAACCCAGGGCGAAACATCCTAGATAACTTTCTGGAGCTTCTTAGATAATCCAATATCTGTCATCTTCACTCACAGCGCACGATGAACATACACAACACTATCATGAGCTCTTGTCCTCTGCGTAGTAGGGTTCACGTTAATTTCTGTTGTCACGGCCGTCCAGTGGTTGGTCATCCCTGTGTCCCTCGACAGTATCCATCGGAGCTGTCGATCCGCAAGATGGTGGAGAAGACTTTGCGGACCCTGACGCAATCCAAGAGCTTCCATTGTACTCTTGGCTGAATGCTTCTCAGACAAGGCGAGTTGCAATCTCGGATGGGTCAACGAGGCGTTTGCTGAAAGTTCAACTCCACGTGGCCCTCAAAAGGGGAACCAACTCTCTCCCGTTCCTCCTTTCCTCTACCTACTCACATATCCCACAATTTTGCGCGTTTCTGCGACCTAACGTACCTTCACAGCTCTGGCTCGTTTCAGATCGCTGCCAACCGAGGGGATCTATTGACGGAGAACCTTACGCCACAAGACGAGTCCAGGGTTCATGAATCGACTGTCCGTTATGTTCGGAGCGCACCAGGCAACTCTACACTATGCCTGATCTAGTGTTGTCGATGACTAAGTGGTCATTCTCGCATCTATCTCTTACTATGTAAGCATTTCAAGCCTTCAAGGTGCAGTTAAGGTTTAAGTTCCCTTGGTAACAAGGGGTAACAACACTCAGGAACACTTGAATTCACATGCTTATTGTTTTGTTGAGATGTCTTTTGCGTGAAATCGAAAACAGCATCATGGCATTTACTTTCAAGACCGCTTTCTCTGTGGGCCATTCGCTAAAGCAGCCGATACGCTATTATCCCTTAGTTTAGCGGCCGCCGTCGAGAGAGCATAGATTCAGTAGAGTCATGAGACTAAATGGGGGGGGCGGAAAAAAACTGATGAGGCTCAAGCCTCTTTCGAATTGAAATTACAACCTAGAGTGCGGTGGCCGGGTCGCACTGGATCTGTAGACCACTCCCTTGGACCGGCATAGCAGACAGATGGATACTCACATTGATGTTGTGCAGTATTGATCTAGGGGACGGGAAACAATAACTTTCTGGGTTCATAGGTTGCAATTGGATGTGTTGCGTCATTTGCCCGTGTAAGCTCCCGTCATCTCAAGTATAGTGGCTCCAGGGTCTCAGCCTGTTGGGGTTGTCCGCCTGGACACCCGACACTGCGATCTCTGTCGACGCGCTGCAACCCTCCCTGGACATGGCGCTGTAATCTGTGTGACTCTATTCACCGACCAATCATTTCCCTTCTTTCTTCCACTCACCAAAGCCCCAGCCTATGATAACGGCCCCAATCTGCTGAAGATGGGTCGGATCCAATGTATGGATGGATTACCCTCCATCTTTCCTCGAAATCATCATTGTCATCCCCTTCCCACGAGCTTTACGACTGAGACGGCCAGCATCTATCCCTCTCCTTGCACCTCTCGGCCACTTTAGATGCGCATAGATTGAGTGCCGACTCATTGAATCCTCGTTTTGCATTAACCTATCATTATTGCACTTTCTGCAGCCTGCCTCTTTTCTTACAACAGACCAACCGTTTCCTTTGTCGCCCAGGTCACAAGCCAAGACCCAACACCACGCCCCCCGTTTCCAGTCACCTTAACCATCGCCCCCTCGAACCTTGACCCTGGAATATTGATAGCCGTCGACGACTACCTGCCTCGCCTCGCCTTCTCTTCTTCTGCTTGGAACATCCACGGCCGACGCCTTCTTAGTGACGACGACCTTGGATCCTGTGTCCAACTTTCGGACAATCCAGCCGACCGAGATTTGCTGCTCGAACCCCGCCATTCTCAGAGCACGCTCTCGCCGCCCTTCCCTCGCGATCTAACCAGTGGTTTCGGCTCGCCCTCGGCCGACTCCAATTATGCTACAGATGCATGGCGGACAGCATAACCATGGTATTTTCTACCTCCTACAGCCTATCGGCCATCGCCCTCCATCAATAGCTGACATGATCCTATTGTGCAGGCGCCGAAAATTACACTGGGGAGGAAGAACGCGGACGGGAAAAAATGCCGGCGCCGCTCTCGTTACCGAAAAACCGTAGCACCGGGAATTTGGCTTTTGCGAACGAATCTTCCAAAAAGGATCGCAGCAGAGTACGAATGTCGCTGGATGCGACGGCAGCGGCGGCGGCAGCTGTGGATCTTGAAGCTCTCACCAGGTACGTCGAGGGAAACCATGTGTTACAGGGTCGAACAAAGGCGACCGAAATCAGCTTGCTTCTATACTAACCACCATATCAATCACAGGTCTCCCATCATGACCGATCACGAGCACGGCCTAGGTCTTTCTGGTCTTCGCCGAATAAGACAACAACGTCCTCCGTCACGGAACCCAACACTACCAGGATCTCGTGCATCCTCTCGAAGCCCATCTGTAGCCGCTCTATCTCGCTCTACCTCGATGAGTGCCATGGCTTCTAGCGCAGGCAACCTGTCGCTGACCGGTGGCCCGACAACTCCTAGCTTCTCCGAGGACCTCTCCCGGTTTCCCTCCGAGTCTTTGCACTCTTTCTCTTTTGCCAATCAGTCTGAGGATTTCTTGCACAACCGACAAAATGTTCTGAAGCGGTCTATCGAATTTATGAAGGATCACATGGGTCTTCCCATGAACTCCTCCCAGGCAGCTCTCGCGAGTGCTCAAGCAAGGGTGAGCGGAGACGTTGAGACTCAGAACATGCTGGACCTGCTTGCTCAGGCCCAGTTAATCAGGGCTGGGAACTTGCCAAACCCTGACGATTCGTATCAACCAGCTCCTCTGACTGGCCCTGCAGAGGTATCCAATGATAACGTTTTTGACAAGAACTTCGATCCTCGAGTGTCGAGCACTGATTTGACAAGACCTCAACAGCTTTCGCCAGCTCCTGCTCGCCGGTCCAGAGTTGAAACAACTAGGAGATCCAACCCTGTTGAGCCTATGGTTGCGGATGCTGCTCGTTCTTCCGAACTACCAACGCAGACTTCAAAGAATGAAAGCCAGGCCACTGCAGAAAGGGCTACACCTTCTCGACCAACAAGCCTGAAGCGAACAATGACGGATACAATGCCAGTTTCTGTTCAAGACAAGCTGATAGACACAATGTCCCAGCCTTTCTTGGCTGGTCAGCCCATTTATCAGGAGCCATTGACATCGCCCGTCTTCGCCCAACTGCCCAACTCTTCAGCATCCAACTTCCCTACCCAGCTGGGCCCTTCAGTACATGGACACACTAATCGATGGGTCCCCGCTGCTCAAGCAATCTTTACAACCGAAGTGAAACCGCCGTGGACTATCATCGCCGCCAATGATCTCGCCTGTTTGGTATTTGGTGTGACGAAAGCCGAAGTACGCAAAATGGGCATCTTGGAGGTGGTTCAGGAGGAGAGAAGGGCATGGCTGGAAGGAAAACTTCTGCGGAAAGCAGAGGACGAGTTTTCCGAAGATCAAGTTTCGTCAGGGCAAACGACGCCTGCCGCCTCAGCAGCTTCAGCACTGCTCAATGGCCGATCTGGCATAACAGCTCAGCTTTTGAGTAAGCCAAACTCGAGGACTCAACCACGGAGCTACGCGCAGCGGCGCGCACAAACTGTTCACAGTGGCGACCCTAGCCCCCCAAAGACTCGTGGTGGTGGCCATCATCGAAATACGCTTTCTAGGGGAGTCCTTCTCTGCGGTGATGTTGTTCCGATCCAGAAGCGAAATGGCGCAACAGGCTCTGCCAGCCTTTGGGTCAAGGAGAAAAAGGTCGGCCTGATCTGGGTCCTGGAAGAGATTCATGAAGACGTAGCGTATGTCTCCCTTGATGAAGACGGGCTCGTCCAAGAGGTATCCGGCTCTACTGCTCCTATCTGGGGGTTTGAGTCGATTGCTTGCGGCTTTGATATAGCAAGGCTTATCCCTCGAGTACCTCGCCAAGGCATTGACCCCAACACTGGCGAGATCGATTTTGCTCAGGCTACAAGGCGGAGATACTTCACATGCCCTCATTCGCCCCATGTCAATATTCCATGCACAGTTGAACAAGTCAGGGGTAAGCTCCAGCTTCGAATTTCGACTTTCCCTCACATGGCTGGAATTGTCGTGGTCGATCCCGAGAGTCTCAAGGTTCGAAGCTCCAACTCTGCCTTCTGCGGTGCCCTTTTCGGGTTTGAAAAAGCCGACGGCATGTCCATCAATGCTCTAATCCCGGATTTCGACGTCATCCTGAGGTCCTTGACAGAAGAGGATGATCTCCAACTTATGGATGGTATGGTTGTTCCTGAGCATCGGTTCAGAAAAGCCTCGGCTTTCCTTGCGCTCAAAGAGCACCGGCCTGATGCCGCGGCCGCTTTCCTTCATCCTGCTGGGTTACGCGCAAAGCACCGCGACGGATCAGACCTCAAGGTTGACGTTCAGATGCGCGTAGTCAAGAGTGAAGGGAAGACCATTGTTGTGAACGAGACAGTCGTTGAGGGCAGCGATGAGGATAACGCCCACCCAAATAGTGGCGACGAGACGTTCGAAGTGACTCATTCAGAAATAGTGTATGCTTTGTGGATTACCTACTCCCGCCATCTCCATGGCACCCAGCCTCACCTCAATCTCGAACCCTCTACCCGGTCCGGAGTTGCAACGCCCCTTCACCAGCCCTCGCCTGGCCAAACCCCAGCTCATACGCCCCTGGAGATTGCCTCGGACGACGAAGCACCCCGGAAGGATTTGCTAGTGGCTGCGACTTCACTCTCCAAGCAAATAAAGGATGCTGCTCTCCATGCCGCTGCCAGAATCACCAGACAGCCCAAGTCTGTTCCCAAGGCTGATGAAGCTCCCCCGGTCCCCCAGGTCGTTGAACCCCCTCATAAGAAGACCATCGACGACTATGTGATACTTGAGGACATGGGTCAGGGTGCATATGGCCAAGTGAAGCTAGGTCGGCATAAGCAGTCGGGCAAGAAGACTGTGCTCAAGTATGTCACCAAGCGACGTATTCTCGTGGATACATGGACCAGAGACAGGAAGCTGGGCACCGTTCCTCTAGAAATCCATGTCTTGGAGTATCTCCGCAGACCGGAACTGCGCCATCCCAATATCGTTGAGATGCAAGGCTTCTTCGAAGATGATGTGAACTACTACATCGAGATGGTCCCTCACGGACTGCCCGGCATGGATCTGTTTGACTACATCGAACTGCGCACCAATATGGAAGAGTCTGAATGCCGCAGTATCTTCGTGCAAGTAGCCAATGCCATACATCACCTGCATATCAAGGCACGGGTAGTGCATCGCGACATCAAGGATGAGAACGTGATTCTCGATGGAGAAGGCAACATCAAGATCATCGATTTCGGAAGTGCCGCGTACATCAAGAGCGGGCCTTTCGATGTCTTTGTGGGAACGATCGGTAAGTTTCCTCCCTCTATCTCCAGCATCTCATTTCATGACCTGACTAACTCGCGATCAGATTACGCTGCTCCCGAGGTACTTGCCGGCAAGCCCTATCGGGGCACTGAACAAGACGTCTGGGCACTGGGCATTCTTCTTTACACTATCGTCTACAAGGAGAACCCATTCTACAGCATCGATGAGATTATGGATCGCGATCTGCGGATCCCCTTCACCATGAGCGACGAGAGCATCGACCTTATTCGCTGCATGCTGAACCGCGATGTCACGCAACGCTACGACATCAACCAAGTGCTCGAGCATCCCTGGTGCCAAGATGACGCTGCCTCATGAAAGCCGGACCCTCGTCTCGTTGAAAAGACACCAGTGACGACGATGGGCCATTAAAGGGACACTCAACATGTCACTTGGCAACTTTTTTTTGGTCATGATACCCCCCGCAAACAAGCGAGACCTACCTCCTCCTTTTATGTATTATGCGTGTGTGAGATGTTTGAATTGAATAGCCGAGACACGATAGAAGAGAACACGTGAGCCAGTTGGAACAGGGCGCTTTTGGAAAGCATGGTTTTGGTGCAAGGTATACATCAGCAGTGAGGACCGGAGCTGAACTAGGGAGTTGTCTCCTGGGGATAGAAGGAAGCGAAGATATTATATGGCACATCGTCAGCTTGAAAAGCGATGATGGGTAGAGCTAGTGAACAACATCACCATTAAAAACCTCATATACGCTGCAGTATCTGGAATGTTAAAGACACGTGATTATCCTAAGAGATCTTTAAATCAAACTGATCGAGTTGTAAATACCATTCCCCGTCAATACTTCAAAATCATTACTAATGATAACCCAACTCCGGGTTCGCCCTGGAATTACAACGACACCGACATTCGGGCACCGGACACTCGACATGTCTGGCAAACCACTGCCGGGCATGGTCTAGATGCAAAACGTGCTCGCAGCGCAGACAAAACGTCGGGAAACGGCCCGCCATCTTCGCCTCGCCTTTCTCCTCGGGCTTGTCGGAGCGCGGCACGCCGACAATCTCAAGGCAGACGACGCAGCGCGGGAGATGCCGGCCGCAGTTGGGACAGCTGACGCCCGCGTTGATGCTCGTCGCAAGGAGCGGGTTGCGAAACTCGAGGGCCGAGGATGCGCCTTGGCCTGAGGAGCCTCCGCCGCCCATATGCAGCGGCTGGTGGTTGTGCGCAAGGGACGTCTCGGCGTCACAGAAGACACAGCGCAGCGCGATCTGGCGCGACGGCGGCTTGAGGTTGGGGATGCCGTCGCGCTTGGAGCGCTTGGTGGACTCGACGTCGAACTTTGTGCGCTGAAAGAAGAGCTTGTGACGCTGCAGGTGGGCGCGGTAGGCGTTGCGCCAGGCGCGGCAGCGGATGTCGTCAATGTAGCGCGGCGCGCAGATGGACAGGACGAGCGTCGCTGTCTGGACGTCGTGGAACTTTTGGATGTAGCGGGCAAAGATGTCGACCATGGTCTCGGTGATGCCTGTGAGGGCGATGCCTTCAATGTCGCCGCCCTCCACGGCCAGGGCAACCTGCTCGTTGAGCCATGTGGTGAGCTGGTCATCGTCAAAGTTGCGGACCGCGACGTATGCGCGGTCAGATAGGGGCAGAGACAGCTGGCTAGCGATGGTTGCCCAATCGCCCGTTGCAATGTAGGACGAGATTGCACGAAGATAGGGGTCCGTCTTAGATGCTACAGCCTCGTCAAAGTCAACTTGTTCCTTGGCTTCCTTACTGTCACCGCGGCCCATGAGCTGCAGAGCCAGGGACACAAACAACAACTCCGGATGCGCAGTGCTAGCCTTTTTGAGGATCTGTATAGCTTCCTTATTGTCACCCATGAAAAGAGCTCGAGCAGCAGCCATAGTATGGACAGTAGTGGGATATTCAGGGTCGGCCTTGCGGTTCCGGCCTTTGGGGTCGTGCTTCTCCGAGTCGCCCCAGCTGCAGATCTCAAGGCAGAGCTGACGATGGTAGGGCCACTTTGTGGATGCGCCATTGATCTTAGGGAGACGATTCTTCTTGCAAAAGGTTGCAATGTTACGCTCCCACGTAGCTCGATCAGGAGGCGTTGTGCCAGGGGCTAGCCGAGTAGTAGGATCGCGGCCTAGAGTGATGTTAGATCAAGCACTTTACTCGACGTTTCATACTCACCGAGGTTATTTGTCCAAATTGAGTGGACGCCCAGGTAGCTAAGGTCAAGGTTTGAGAGAATCAAGCCTCCATCGTCGGCAGTCTCTTGTGCAGCTAAAAAAGAGGTGAGCAACGAAAAGAGTACAAGTTGTGTCCAGACTTACTTGCGATCCAATCCCAGACATACACGATCCAAGGGTCGTCTGCTACAATATCTCTGTTGGCGACCGCATCAAATAGATACTTTTCCTTGGCCCGCAATAGCATATAATGATCAGTAACGTTTTGTGCCTCCCTGGGTAGGCCCTCGGCTTCTGCCAAACAAGCCAGCAACGCATCGTGGATTTCGCGGCATGAGCCCAAACTGTCAGACGCTAGAGACATCTCACTCGTCTCGCTCTGGTCGATCTTAGTATCTCCGGCACGCGGCTTTACTCCATTTGCCGATGTGGGCGCCTGGAACTCGTCTCGCACGAACGCGCGCAAGGCCCTTATCTTGGGTGCGACAGTGGTGGCATCGTGAAACACATCGGGGAGTGGAGTGGTAATGGCCCCAACATCGTCGATCGACACCGAAGAGAGTGTATTCGACTTCAGCGCAGCTTCCGTATCTGCTCGGATACTTGCACTCTGGGGTCCAAACAGTGCAACATCTGATAGCGATTGTTCAATGAGCAGAGGACCCAGGATATCTGCGGCTTGCGACGGTTCAAATTGCATCATGCTGCGGTACGGGGCTCCCTCTGGGCTATAGTTAGATCCTGTAAGCTGTTCGGAATCTAATTGGCGTACCTTCAAGTCCACGATGTGGTGTCTGCCAGGGTACAAGCTTATAGACGTGGTCTGAGGTGTGTGATGGCTGCTCCAAGATCTCAAAATTGCCGTTTGCGCGCAGAACAAGGAGTCGTGGGCGTAGAACAGGAGAGCCAAGCGTGACCCAATCGAACGCGACTATCCGATCATTCTTCCTTGATTGTTCCACATACGAAACGTCCATCTCGTATGACTTTTGCACTTGAAGAAGTTCGGGGCTGCTGGAGTTGGCTGTTGGAGTCTCCTTATTGGTCTTTAATACCTTGAGCTGACCAGTCCGTGATAGTACAGCAAGCAAACCACGGTGGTCGCGACAGTATCGAAGTGAACGAACGAGCGAATATTTGCCCTCCGCGAGAAGAGGGTCTGAATCGGTCTCAATAACTCGGTCGAGACGCAGAGCTCCTCCCCATGGTAGGTCATCCTCATCCACAGCTTGCAAATAGGAATGAGAGGCCACAGGTCTCGAGGTCGAACGCCGATCCCATATGATGACACCAGGGTGATCGAGAGCGGAGGACGCAAAGTAATTCTGGTCAGCATAGTCGATTGTGAGGTTGTTGTTGCATTTAGTCTGGAACGTAACAACACTACTCGGATCTAGTAAGGATATGAGTTAGGTCAGTCAGAAAAACATTACCAGGGAGCCCGAGGCGACTTACCGCGAAGGTCGTGTATTCTAAGTCCCTGTGCCTTGATACCAACAACGAGAGTTTGGGGACTGTCTTCAAAGAACTTGATACTCGACACAGAAACACTAGGCTCGAGGCGGTTTTTGGTCTCGGTGATATTAGTCGCGTCTAAAGGAAAGCCCTTGGAGTTGTTGTCTAGCGAGGATAGACGATTGACATCCCAGATATGAAGGCATGTGTCCATTCTGACCCGATCAAGGCCAACTGCTAACAAGCCCGTGGTGTTGAATGCAACTGCTTGACACGTGCGAGACATCTTGAGGCCTAGTTCAACGTATGCGTTTGAGCCATCATCGATCCTCAAAAGGTTCACAATACCGCTCCCCGTCCCAACAGCAAGAAGACCGGGATTGGTTGGTGACCAGTCATACGTCGTAAGCGGAGGGAAGTCATCATGTCGGTTAAGTTTCTTGTAGTCAAATCGGCCTGCCCTAGCGTGTCCGGTAGGCTCATAAACCTGAACAACACGATGTTGTAGGTTGATGTGAATGAAGTTATCGTATGAAGGATTGGACGACCATTTAACGAGCCCTGGTTCAGGGCGGTCCATGGCAGAAACAGGTCAGCCCAAGTAAAGGGCCTGTCAGACAAGCATGTGGGTGATTATGCCGGCTTTTACGAGTGACTGTAATGATTCTGCCAGAGTAAGAAGCAATGGCTGCAGCTTGAGAGCTTGGTGCGTGTAGTATGGCGGCGACGGGGACGGTTGTGATGAGCTATCCGGTCAGGTGACACTTCTATCGTCAGCAGAACGTTGAGAGAAGATCAAGAGAACATCCCAACAAGCAAACAAGATTAATTAATCTCAAAAAGAACTGAGCAATTGACCTCAAGAAAACAGAGTTATCATGTCTCGTTTGAAGTTTGAAATGGGTGTGAGTGTGAGTGAAGTCCCCAAGAACCATCACAGCTTCCCCACATGCAAGAACCCGACACTAGTCTTGATTTGGACACGGCTGATAAGATACCCCCGCCAGCTCAGAAAAAAAGTTCCCTGGGCTCAACTTCTGACTTTGGCTTCACATTCACCATCTTCACTACCGTTGTCCCTCGTCTCGTCGATATTAACTCGCCCAATCATTTTAACCTGATCCCATCAACCCTCTTTAGAAACTATGGGACAGAAGAGAGATTTTGCAGAAGTCGGCTCACCCGAGCCCGACCAAGGCTTTCGCGCGTTCAATGGCTCGGAGCCCACCAAGAAACGCAAGCACAACACCAAGACGAAACACAGGCCGAACGAGGGAACCTCGGAATGGTCCAAGAAGCGCACGCGAACAATCGAGCGGCTACTAAACCGAAACCAAGACCTCCCTGCCAACGTCCAAAATGACCTCGAACGAGAGTTGGCCGCCCTCAAGTCCACCGTATCCGACAAAGCCTTCCAGAGGAAACGAAGTGCGATGATTTCGAAATACCACATGGTCCGCTTTTTTGGTATGGCATCTTGTGATCTTATTGCCGAGACGAATCGCTAACACAGTGTGTATATAGAGCGGAAGAAGGCTTCACGACTAGTCAAGCAACTACGCAAAAAGATCGAACAGACGGAGTCCCCAGAAGAGATTGAAGAGTTGAAACGTGATCTGCATGTTGCAGAGGTGGACGAGGCATACACTCAGCACTTCCCGCACGCCGAAGCCTACATCAGCTTGTACACCAATGGCAAGACAGAGAAGGATACGGAAGACGAAAAGGATGATTACAGGCCTCTGAAGCACCGAGGCTTGCTGCATACAGAGCGGCCACCGATGTGGTCGGAAGTCGAGCAAGCAATGAAGGAGGGCCCCCACGCACTACGAGGATTGAGAGAAAGACGATCGGCCGACGACTCGCAGAGTGTGAAGCAGCCCGATCGCCGCCAGAACAAACCCAAGGAGTCGACGAACGTGGGCAAGCCTACGCCAAAGACACAGCCAAGACAGCAGGCGGGTCAACAGGCAGCAAAGGACAAGAACATGTCCCACGGCAATGGCGAAGCGGGAGTCAAGATGAACCGCAGGGAGAGGCGACGGCAAATGCGCCAGGGCATACAGCAGCCCGTTGTGAAGAGCGACGATGACGACAGCGATGCAGGCGGCTTCTTTGAGGAATAAGTATATATGGGGTGTCAAGAGAAGAGAGACAGGAAGGGATGGAACGGCATGGAAGGAAAAAGTTGATTTGCATGCGCCAGCAGATACTGCGTCTTTCATTGCATACAACATTGGTAGATACCCTGCGGAAGTTCGGTCGACCATTTAATCGACCTGCCCATGAACCAATTGAGCGTCATTGTAACTGGAAAACCCGGATGGTGACGCACTTTCTGCCTGACAAGACGAGTTATGAACCTCTCAAGTGACCTCGCTCCACCGATGTTGGCCATGCATGGCTGCCCGGGGGGCCGGCCAACACAATACAGCTAAGCCACGGCCTCGACCATAATAATTGCCTTTTTTTTTATTAGGCGCGAACGGGGCAACTGAGACGAGGCAGATGCATTTCCCACGCTCAACCCAGCATAATTCTCTGGCTTAGAGGTGCGAAGGTGAGTAACTGCATGTATTGAGGCCGGCCAAGTCGAAAGCCTGGATGGATGGAGCCGGCTGCCTATTGTCTAACATGGGTCTATAGTTCGCCATTGCGATCTTGACCAAGAGGGTGCCAATTCAACAAGATTGACTTGTATTGTTCGATAAGCTTGCAGCGCAGTCTCTGAATCAATCAAGTATTTATACCCCTTTGCCGTCTCACAGGAAGCATTCTCAGAGAACCACCACCAACCCGCACAACCTTAACTTTATCAGTGATTTCATCGCGCTTTATCCAAACTCACCTCAAACTCCTACACTGCACCATCACTACATCACAACTCCGAGGCCATGACGAGTCGAACCATTGAAGATGGCATCCCTTGGGATATGCTCATCGAATTCGTCAATGAGAAAAAGGCTGAAGAGGCGCGAACTGGAAAACCTGCGGAGCTCAACGCGCAGCAGAAAACGGCTATCGGACAACTTATCGAGGTTGACCCAGAGCCTGAAGTTGAAGATAATTGGATAGCCAAGTTGAACGGTAATCGCCCTTTTAATCACTTCTTCTTCTTATTTTACACACGAGTGCTCACTAACACGATTATTCACAGAGCACTGTCAACAGCAGGGTCTCAGTCCTATTCAGGGTCTCAGTCCTATTACATGGACCAGTGAAACCATCAACGTCGTCGTCCTCGGAGCTGCCCAGCCACGCTCACGCGTCCATTGCGTCCTGACCTGGTGCAACCAGCAGTTCCCTCGAGAAGGGTTTGGCTTCGAAGCTGGTCAAAAATTTCCGGAATTCAAGAAGAAGCAGACGGCCAAGCAATTTGCGGCCGAGCAGGCATACAAGTTCCTTATGGGCACATCGTCGCCGCGCAGCAACAAGCGTCGGCTGTCCGTCACCCAGGCCTCCCCCTCCCGCCCCAGGGTCAAGGGCGAAGAAGATGCCTCTGATGGCGGCGTATCCACGGCTGTGCCGCCACACAGAGGCGGCGCTCGTTCGTCCATAACCGTCCGTGAGCGGGTAGCCCACCTGGCCAGCAGCCTCGGCCTCGGGGTGCCCGAGTACGAGGTCGGGAAGGACGGCGACGCAGAGGATACTTGGCGGGGCAGACCGTTTTTCAGTAACGATGGCCGAGTTCCTGAGGAGGTCGGCATCGTGAGTGGGATCGTGGGACAGCAAGAGGCTGAGGATGCCATTGCGGAGAGTGTGCTTGAGTGGCTTGAGAAGGAAAGCAGGGCAAAGCAGGAGATGATGAACGGTTATAGTCTAACCTGATGGGTTGGAGTTTTGCTCGAGGCCATCATTGCTAAGGGGTTGATCGAGGGCACTGCGAAAGTGATAAGAACTTCGTCAGGGAGGTTTGAACGCATAGGGGATGGGGAGAGCTGTAGATAGAAGTTGGCATATGAGTTTCCGTCTTTACGATCATCACGTCGCATTACTTTGCACGTCTAACAGAAGGTACTGGTTTCATTCACAGCGACTCTTATCATGAACCACCCCGTCTG
>JAJODA010000784.1:0-13153 GCA_021730345.1 Fusarium cicatricum | reverse complement strand
CCCCAAGCCCCCGCCGCCGGGCAACGAGGAAGCATCCGCGACGCTCAACCTCGGCGAGTTCCAGGAGGTGGACACCCTGACCCTCTCGGAAGCTGCGCTGGTCCTGAACGCCCTCGTCGCGAAGCGAAGGAACGACAACAAGGGCGTTGCAGAGAAAGTGTAAATACCACTCGGTTTCCTGTATCTGGAACTTGCAAGGCTGACAAACCATGTGCCCGCCAGAATGCTGCACGATACGCTCAACTATCTGGACAACTTTGCCCGTTTCACGCAAAAGGAGAACGTCGAGGCCGTGGAGCGTCTGCTCAGCGCACACAAGAACCTGGCCAAGTTTGAGCGCGCACAGCTTGGTAGGAAGCCGACGGTGTTGTCTCGTTGCATTCCCACAGAAGCTAATTCATGACTCGCTCAGGATCCCTGTGCTGCGAGAATGCCGACGAAGCCAAGACGCTCATCCCCTCGCTAGCCGACAAGATCAAGGACGACGACCTCCAGGACCTCCTCGACGAGATCTCCAAGCTCCAGAACAGGTGAAGAAGCACCGACCAAGAGAAACGAGACTGGACTTTTCTTCTTCTTTCATATACAACAATGGCGTGGTTTTCTTTTTATCAAGATTGGCTTCTGGGTTGGGGAGAGTGTGGTTGTTACAACAAAAGAGACTAAAATTTCCGGAAACAAGGCGGGCAATTCCCAAAGGATGGACTTCTCTTTTTTCTTCTTTTTTTTTCTTGCATTTCAGGCGCATAGCGGGGAAGGGTACCGCATTTTCTACACAACAAAAGGATTGCCGCTCAAGTATGGCTGGAGGGGAGACGAACCGCCGTCACTTGGACAGAATCAGAGGCAATCTCTTGTACTAGGTATTGACATTACGACGCAAAGACAAAATCAAACTGCTTCTACTTGGGTTTCAGTTGGCTTGTTCAACACCTTTCATGTTTGAAGCACATGTCTGTTACACTGCTAAGCTATACCACGACAAGTCTCAATCTAGGCCTATTCGCTCGACAACATATAACAGTACCTAAGCTGCAGCCGCACCAACAAACTTGTCAATCTCGGCGATAAAGGCCTGGGCATTCCCATCAACTCCGCGGTCCTGCAGCGCCACGTGCCGCGAGAAGCTGTCCTCGGGCTTGATACGATATTCTGGGACCTTGACGTTGCCCTTCTTCCACACGTACCCCTTACCCTCAGCCGTGCGGCTGAACCCGCTCAGCGCCTTGGGTCTGTAGCTGGACACCTTTTTCATGCGGTACTGGACCGACGGGTGAATCATCTCATACGTCTCGCCCATGTCCCTGCCCTTGCTGTCCTTGTCGTAGCGGCCGGGTGTCCGGTCGACGGCGCCGGCTGCCATCATGGCTCCCGCGAAGCTGTCGACGATGGGACCCGTCGCCCAGCCGTTGATGGCTTCGTCCGAGATCTTGCTGACGTCGGGCTTCTTCAACCCAGCCCGGTCCAGGTGGCCTGAGATGTGGCTCTGGAGCAGCCCCGGACCAAAAGCCTTGTCCCCGCCGTTGCGGTTCTGGAGCAAGCCTGAGCCAAACAGCTTCTCCTCGCCGTTGCGGATATCCTCAAGCAATGGCTTGACGAGGTTGTGCCGGTCCTCGACTGCGGATCGGCCCAGGTCGTTCAAGCCGCCTTGTCCGCTCAGTTGGAGATGGGGAGCAATTTGCTCACACATCCAGGCGAAAGAGATGAGGGCAATTTCTAGACCCATCAGTAAAACTCCCTTAGCCTGGATAGCCAAGAAACTCACGTTCAAAGTCTCCCTTCTTGTCTTTGAGGAGATCATCGTCTCCCCCTCCAATGTTGCAGTGCATGCCAGGAAACCAGACCTGCAGAAGCTCCGACTTGCTATCTTGCAGTTGCTTGTACATCTCAGCGTCGACAACGGCGCCCCAAGCATCATCTAGTTCCTTTGAAGAACCGTTCTGCTTCTGTTGAGCCGCCTTGCGATCAGCCCAGAGTTGCCCCAGATTCTTAGAAGGTTTGGGGGGGCTTTGGTCACCGTCGACTGGAAGATGCCAGAGCGAAGGAGAAAAAGGGCATCTGCGCTCGTCAAGGGCCAGTGCGTGAAAAGCATGCTTGATGTCTCGAGTAAAGTCAGTTATAAAAGTATAGGGAGCGACTATGTTCCACACTTACAGGGGCTGAGGGAGATGTTGTGGAAGCCAGGCTCCGTGATACCAATGACCTTCTCAAGGAACTTCAAGTTGAACTTGGTCCAAGGCAAGTCCGGGATACCCAGACTCCCGACAGTGTCAAAGACGCCGACGACCTTGACGACCCTCGAAGCTTCGGGAGCGTCGTGATGGGGAGGCTTGTCCCATTGGCTCTGCTGGGAGCCTCCGTTGGTCTTTCTAGACTGATCCTTTGTCGGGACACCATGAACCCATTCACGATAAGCCTGGGACTTTCGAAAGCGAAAACCGTCGGGGTTCTTCTGATAAAGAGCGTAGAGGTCCGGGAAATCCTGTAGATCCCTGGGACACACAATGCCAATATCAGTGACGAGACCAGCCACCGCACGAGCCGTGTAAGCGCCGCGCGAGAAGCCAAAGCAAAAGATCTCGTCTCCAGGGTTGTAGTTGAGAACGAGGAAGTTGTAAGCCTCGATGACGTTCCCGATAAAGCCAATGCCCAATCCTCCCTGACGGTTCTGCTCGTCTGAGCTCAGATCACCAGTGCCGATGCCGGCATCGTAGTGCACAATCTGCTGCCAGACCTTGCCGTCCTTGTCTCTGCCGCTGCGGGCGATAGAGCGAGCCAGTTTAGTGACGTTGGATGGGATGTTCTTCAGGCCAGACACGGATGACTGCCATGTGCCGTCGCAGCAGATGATGAGACGCTTGGGAGCAGCACCTGTGTCCTCATTGAATCCGTTCTGAGAGAAGGATTCGTGGTGGGACTGACTAGGCTCCTCGCCCAAGGGCAGGAATTCTTGTGAGTGAGATTCTGGCTGAGAAGGCATGATGATAACTGATATAGATGTCTGCAGATCGTGAGTTGCTCAAAGTCAAGGAGAGGACAATAGTACTTAAGCAAAGAAACACGCCCTCGAAGGTTCTTATGGAATTCCAGCTGGAAGTTAGTGCGCTGTAGGTCAGACTTTCCTTGCATCAACATCCTCAACTCAGCTGAAGCCACAGCTCTGCCGTGTCTTGGTCGGTATCCCCAGAACAGCATGATAGCCCTCCAACCCCTCATCTTGGCAGCAATTCGTGCAAGACTGTGATATTGTGATAGGCTCAAGTATAGAATGGCGTAAGCTGCGGTGAAACGATGGAGAAGCGGCGACACTGTCTTGTAAGCTGTCAAATGTAGATCAGGGTAGCGGGGAGGACAGTACAGTATCAGTACCCCAATTATCACAAGCTATCCTGACTCCTTGTATGAGAGCCTCCATCAGTAGGCGGTACTCGTCGAGACTTAGATACTTCCAGTAGAGTCTTCTTTGTGCCACACGTGGTAGGTAAAGCCATCCCTTGCATGCCTTGAGTGAGTCGAGGGGAACTCCCGCTCAAGATTTGCAAATGGCTTGTGATAGGCCCTCGGCACCTACTAAGCACAAATGACATATTCAACAGCTCTTGTCATCTAAGGTGAAACAGTCAGCTCACCTTCATACGTCGAGCATATTTGTAATACAACAGATACGGAAGTCCATCCGGCTCCGCCAGATCGAGGGGTCCGTAGCGGGCAAGCCCAACTGCCGACGAGTACACTATGCCTTTTCTCTGAACCCAATGGGAGGAGCTTCTTATCACCAAAAGACGGTCTTGTTGAAGCGTAGATCTGCGCAACGTTGGATCCTGATTTAATTCGAGTTCCCTATTATCGAGTTGTATCGTACAGAAGATGGGGTATTATTCTACGCACAACGCCAGCAAATGCTTGTCAACAACCGTCCTCAGTTCTGGATCCCGTAAGCCTTCCCCAGTAATTTCTTTGCATTCAACGATCGTGTTACCCCAACGAGCGATACTGGTTCCAATGGTTGACATACGTCTGCTGGAGGCGTTCGTCCGTCGAGGCGTTGAGATTGGCTCGAGGATCTGCTGGACCAGCAGTCTGAGCAGGGTATCCATGCGGAGCATCAAAACCCTTGGAGCCCGGTGGGTGAAATGACGGGCGAGGGTCGTCTTTGGCGTCGGTGAACTTGACTGCAGGCAGCTCGACTGGGGCGGTACTGGTTCCGTCCATCTCAAAAGTGCCGCTTGGAGGTCGGAGAGGATCGTCTGCCTTGTCAACTCGCCCTGCTAATAGAGTCAGCATCGAAATACAAGAATGATACGGCTTATTCATGATAGATGGTCGGGATGCTTACCTCCAAAAGGAGCAAAGGGATCGCGACTTGCTCGAGTAACCGTGGAGTGGGGTGAGACAGTCTGGTGGAGGTAGTTCTTCTCTCCAGAGCTGTCAGGCCGGTCACCGGCTTCGGACTGCTCCATGTTGAGCTTTCGACGCCGCAAAAGAGTAATCACGAAAAGAGCGATGAGAGCAAAGGCGACGAGACCGCCAACGGCTGCTCCGACAATAACGCCTGTTGACGGCGATCCAGCGCCGTCATCGCCAGAAGAAGAATCCGAAGCGCTTGTTTGAGCTGGAGGAACCCAGGGCGTGCTTCCAGACGTTGACAGAGTGGCTGAGTCTCCATGGGAAGACGACAAGGTACTGGTTTCGAGAGTTGGGTCTGGGGTCTTGCTGGTGACGATGAGAGTATGCTTTGTAACTGTGACGCGATCAGGATTTGGAATGGTACGGGTAGTGCCTGAGTCTGTTATAGTCAGGGACTCCGGTTCCTTTTCCTCGCTCTGGGTCGTCTTTTCGCTCTGAGTCGTCGACTCGTCTTCCGTCGAGGTAGACGCCCTGGTCCTTTGTCGGGCCAAAAGTGTGGTCTCGCTAGAAACCATGTCTGGCAGTGTTGAAAAGTGACTTGGGTCCATAAAGACCGAGTTATCGAGACAACCGTATTCCGATCTGCATGGGTTCTTGGAGCAGCAGCCAGCGAAGTCGTTGATGCTGCTAGGGCACTCAAAGTAGTATTTGCCAGGAGGGCAAGAGCGGTTGACACGGCGCTGGATATGTATAACCATAGTGGCAGACAGAAAAGAGAAGAAGAAGAAATACAGAGAGAGGGAAAAAGAAGAGAAAAGACACGGTTGCTGGCAGGTGAGTTTGCATCGGCAGTTGCAGCTGCCGTGAATCTGAGGGGAGAGTTTTGAGCAAGCGAGAAATTACTGCTTGAGCCCTAGAAGCAAATCGTCTCAGGTATCAAAGTAAATGCAAGCGAGAGAGGAGGAACCATTCAAGGTTGCGCTTGTGCAGGTGATAGAAAAAAAAGAAGGGGAAACAGGTTGCCAGGTGCTGGCAGCTGTCGGGCAGCTCACGGGGTTCGGGCCGTCGATAGGCGAACAGATAAAGGAGGCAACAAGGTGACGATGCTCGAGTAACTGTCTTTTTTTGTAGCGGGAGATATGGTAAGACTGCTTGGTCAAAGAGCTCTCTGGGGAAATGCAAAGGGAGTACTTGGGGAGTGTGAGTTGGAAGTTGTGGCAGGTAAAATCAAATAGGTAGGTAACGATAGGACAAAGGAAAGGAGATGAGAATGAAAGAGCCAGATCGAGGGCAATACTCGGCGAGGAATCGCCTCAACAATACCTTCGCCATAATTATTCTATCGAATGGCCGAGGCATGGATATAACCTCATCTCTACCACTCTTCACCCTCAGCCTCCAACCCGAAACCAACCTCAGATTCCCCCCCCTTGCATTCACAAAGACATGAAACAGCCGAACTGGTAGCACATACAACTACCTACTAGTACCTACTTATCTAGGTGAAGCAGAGTTGCACACGTGCACCCAAATAGATCACATATCCGTCCAAGTGTCCACCTCCTTCCTTTGTCCTCTCTCCGGCTCGATACAGCTGCCAAGGCACAAAGCACAAAGACACCTGCACGAGACATCGTTTCTTGCTTGGCCCTAAGCTTAGGGGCATGGGTAACAACACGTCAGGGGCTCTGAGGATTAACCTCAAGTCGCTTTCCCAAATATCACTCTAAGGGTTATATACCATCACCTAAACTTGAACGTTGAAAAGTCGCTTCATGTTGTAAACATCTGATATCTGGTCTTCCTTTTCCGCACCTTTCAGCTCCTTCTCGCATAGTCTGCCGAGATTGCGGGAGGTGGCAGCTCTTGTACAAGTTAGAGAAAGCAAACACATCACCGCCCCGTGTAACTCCGGTGGTATGGTTGCTCCTGGATATGACATGCACCGTTACTGCGTAATCCAATTACAAAGGAAGACTCTTTGGACTTTATGAATATAAGCAGAAACCTCTACCTGGTTTCTTAAGTAGCAAAGTTGAGCCGCTTGGTTTCACCCTCGACACATGTGCAAGTTCATATTGTCCGTGATATCATTTGAGAACACCTAGATTTTAAACGCCTATTACATAGAAGCATGAATCTTGCCTGCACCCTCCTCACGCTTTAGTCTAGCCCTAGCACCACGCTGCCCGCCTCTACAACTTCTCCAGCAGAAGTTTGCTACCCGCGTTGCCCACGGGCTTGTCACCCTTCTTCTTGCCCTTCTTGGCTCCCTTGGGCGCAGCCTCGTGTGCCTCGCGAGCCGCCTTTTGCTCCGCCGTCTCCTCTGTCGCCGCCTTCTCCAGGGTCTTCTTGTTCTTCTTGAGCGTCTTCTTCAGACCATTCGCTTCTGCAAAGTCGCCGGACTCGACGAGACCCACGACAACAAACGAGCTTGGGCTCATGGCCCAGTCGAGGACGTGCTCCTTGATGATGGGATAGAGAATGTTGGAGAACTCAAGAGGCGGGTCCACGGGGATGATCTTGCCTGCCGCCTTGTCATACTTGCCACCCTGAATCAGCGACTTGAGCATACGGCCACCGTGAGGCGTCCGTGAGATGTGAACTTGGGGCTGCAGATCGTCCTCTGATGGCTCTTGGCTGGGGTTACCGCTAGCGGAACTAGCAATTGCCTCCAGCGCTTTTTGCTTATCACCAACGCCAGAGAGAAGAACGTCGGTGACAAATTGGCAGCCAAAGGCTGTGGCAGTCAGCTCTGAAGGTGTCTCTGCGATGGCAGAGAGAAGCTGCGGGGACACGGCAGCAATCAGCTCGTCGCGTCGAATGTCCTCATCCTTCTTACTTGTCGTCTTGCGGATCTCGTGAACCTCCTTGAGAATTTCGACGTCGAACGATTGACTGGCGGGAAAGAGAGACTTGGCGAGTCCCTCAAATAGATATAAAAGGGTTGTGCGGGCAAAGGGGTTGTTGGCTGCAGCAACGACATTCTGGGCAAGGTTCTCGCCTTCGCCAAGGATCTCGGGGAAGATGGTCTTTGCAGTCAGCTTGGTATCATCCACAACGTCGTAGGCCGTCAGGATAACAAGGTGGGCAAGCGGATCGCCCGACATGAGAAGGAATGTGTCCTTGTAAGTCTTGAGGATCTGCTTTCGGTCTTTTGAAGAGCCGTGGGCAAGGATCAAGCAGGTGAGCTTGGCACCATTGCGAGTAAAGGCCATGTTCTTGAGCAGATCTCCACTCTCATCGCCCTTGACCATCTCGACAAACTCTGAGAACTCTTCGGTGCCGGGCTGGGTGTTTGAAAAGTACTGGAACATGGCGTCGTGAAGCATAGTGAAGCCCGTCATCTTCTTCTGGACGAGATTGTTGATCATCTCAACCAGAGTCTTCATGATGGGGCCGCGCTTGCTAGGCTCGGCCTCGAGAATGCTCTTGAGATCCGACGTAGGGTTCGCGTCCTTGGTGAGCTCCCGCAGAGAGAACTCGGGGCCGTACCACTCGCGGAGGAGCATGGCCTTTTGTTCCTTGGTCGCAACACCTCGGTAGACATCATCGAGAATCCAAGACGCCTCGGAATGGTTGATCATCTTTCGGACCCGTCCATAAAACTCGGGGATGATGATATCTCTGATCTCCTCGTCGTTCTGGACCAGAAGCTTTCCAATCAGGAATTTGGCGTATCGGCTCTCGGCGAGCTGGGCGTAGGTTCCCTTCAACTCTCGGGCAATCTGCTTCCTCTGCTCGGGCGTCGCGTACTTGATGGCGGTCTGAACGGCTCGCACGGCGTCATGCTTGAGCACAAAGTCCTTGATGCGGCCGGTAATGATGCCGAATAGCTCGTCAACCAGGGTCTGTCGCTCCTCCTTGGGGACATGGGATTTCCGTCGCAGTCGCTCCCACAGCTTCTTTGTACGTTGGACTTCGTCAGCAAGAGGCTTGGCGGCCTTGCGCTCTTGGGCGAGCTGCTTCTGCTTGGCATGGGACTCGCGCGAGGTTTGAGCTGCGAGAGGTTAGCATTGACGAATGCGCTTTGGAGGCCACGGATTGAAACTTGCCTCGCTCGAATGTCTTTCCATTCGAGGCCGCATCCGAGTTCTTTGCGGCCCTCTTGGGGGGCTCATCACTTAGATCAGCACCACCATCCTCAGAGTCCTCTGAGACATCCAGGGAATCGTCTTCGGGCTCCTCGACGGGTGCTCGTCGAGATTTGGTCTCGTCCGTTCGAGGCTTCTTGGCCTTAAATTCAGACTTGGTTTTGCCGCCGGGTGCGGACTTTCGCTTGTTGCCAACGGCCGCGGTCTTGGTAGCCATAATGTCGGTCTCGTTGGTTCGAGGTCGAGGATGGAGGGTCGCAGTTCAGTCGCTTCGCAGACCCATCAACTTTTTTTTTCCAATATGGACGATAAGGTTGAACTCGCGCCGCTTTGATAACCGATAAGAGATGCCCCACTCTTCTCAGACTCGCTGCCCGCTGCTACAGTGGGTACGTACTAGTAGTATGCTCACTGACTTTTGTAACAAGGTAGAGGCAAAGGATAAAAGACATTTCTGTCGAGAAATCCAGGGTTTAGCCTGCAGATACTGGTCAGAATTTGGAGCTGAAATTTTGTGCTTTGCGGTCGAGGGGACTTTGGTGACTCCTGAGCGACTGGGTGGCGATCTACCAACCCCTCACCACATACCATGGCAAGCAGGCAAACTACATAAAGCACTCAAGGCTCGTGAGCACCATTGTCACTTTGTAGGTGTCTTCGAGTGTCTCTGGGCAGTATTCATCTTGAGAATGTTGCACGCCAAAGTTCATACCTAGACGAGGCAGCGAATTGAGATCCATTTGTGAGAGTTGTGAGTGGAGCAACCTATGAGACCAATGTGCTGACGAGTTCTAAGTTAATGTAACTCTTGGCCTATTCTCAGTCATCTACGACTTTTTATTAAGACACTATATCTTATCAGTATCTATATGTTTCTCGAGTACATATATCTTTCACTTGGTTAAGCTGGTCCTCTCCTATTTGTAGTCCAGTAACACGAAGCAATTGATACTCTAGCACAACAAAAGCAAATAACAATGCAGCGTACTCCGTACATCAGCATCCCTCTACCTCCCAAGCGGATGAGGGAGAATACGACCGCTCAGACAGACTTCAATATGATAGAAAAATCTCCCAAGACTAACTGAATTATAATAAATCTTATTATAATCATAAAAGTTAGGCTAAGCTTATCATAAACATCATCCTGATTCTAGAAATCTTTTACCCAAGTCATAGGGAAGTCTAATCTTCTTCTTCTTCTTTGCATAAAGTATATACCTCCCTGTCTGCTCTGTAGCTCATCCTCGCTTGACTGAGCCTTTGGCCGCTACAAACCCAAGCAACGAGTAACTCAAGCCGAATATGTAGCCAAACCGTCTACTGGAAAGATCAGCCGGTGCCACATTCAACAGAGGCATGAAACAGGCCATTGATAGCCGTCCTCACGAGAGTCCTGCATGTTGCCACAGAAGACTTTTCTGCACGTGGGGAGCCTGCATACGAGATGAAACAGCGCACTGCCTCGGCGTCCCGACCTCGACCTCTGGGAATTTGAGCGACAGACATCTCTTTTCCTGGAGTCAATTGAGATCCAAACAAGCCAGACTCTCAAGAATTAGAAGCCATGGACTGTATGGACCCTCCGTCAATCTCCCAGATCGCGCCCAACCTCTTTGTGGGCAACATCGCAAGCTCCATGAACCGCAATGTCCTTCGACATCACAACATCACAGCCATCGTCTCGCTCCTGGACGGCAGCTATGCGAAGTGGAACAACCCAAAGAACAGACAGATTGTGCCCCAAGAGTGCCATCTCTTCGTGCCTTGTCTCGACAATTCGACAATGGACATCCTTGCACTCTTGGAAGACATTTGCGACTTCATTGACTTGCAACTGGGCTCGCCTTCTGATGTCCTCTCAGACGAGCTTGATTTTGATTCGACCCCTTCTACACCCAGCGACGCACCGGCTCAGGGACCCAATGTGCTGATACACTGCCGTCTGGGAATGTCCCGCTCAGCCTCCGTCGCAATAGCATATCTCATGCGCCGACGCCGCGAAAGCCTGAGCATCATCCTGCCCGAAGTTAGGGTGAGACGCAAGGTGAAGCCGCGAGACAACTTCCTCGACCAGCTCCAAGTCTGGGAGGCGGTTGAATACCAAGTCTGGGAGGACAAGGAGAGACGCATCCCCAAAGAGCCATACCAGGGCTACCTCGGTCGACGGGCCGTGAGACTCATGGCGAGAGGATTGACAGGCAATGAACCCATTCTGCCTGTCTTTGTCTGAGAGAAGAATAATGATCGGGTCGGGTGGCATAACACAGAAAGCGAGCATGCAATTAATGCTCATACTTATTGGTCAATGTTTTCCTGCATCGAGTTTCACAAGGGTACATATATGGGTGGGGAGAACAATTACCGCGCATACAAAGGTAAGGGAAGGACATGATATCAAGTTAATTGGACAAACAAAATGTGATTCAGAGATGAGTTGGTGCGTAATACAAAAAAACTGGAATTTTGACCTGAGTTTGCGATTGTTCAAGTCGAGTTGCTGGATGTTAGATCAGACTGATGCTGAATTTCGAGACTCTGTCCACCTTAAAGCGGCATGCACGCTTGACTAAAAGAAGATTAGCCTTGATATATCTTGCGCTAGTCCATTATTGTCGCCCACCCCGCCGCCAGGAAACCTCCCCACCCTCATGAGGACTCAGGTTAGGTCGTCATCCCAAGAGCCTCTCTATTCAGCTTGGCAAATTACAAGTGACAGTCCTCAGTGAAGAAACTCGCCAAGATGGGGCGCGAAGACCAAGTTGAAGAGCGCGAAGTGCTCGAGTCCATCTTCCCAGATGAGATCACAGGTACACAATCCAGCGCTATTCGTACAGATCATACCAGTTCTAACCAGACTCTTTTGTAGACATTTCCGAAACTGAATTCCGAGTGTCAATTGCACTAGACATCCCTGATGAAGAAGACGAGGAACCCCCCACGATGCTCCTCCAAGTGCGCTATCCAGAAGACTATCCCGAGCAGCCCCCCCGTCTCGACATCCTCTCCCCTCCTAATGCCAACCCCCACGAGCACTTCAGCGTCGCCGACGACCGCGACCAGCTCCTCTCGAGCCTCGATGAGACCATCCAGGAGAACCTCGGCATGGCCATGATCTTCACGCTAGTCTCGACGCTCAAGGATAACGCCGAGCAGCTCGTCCAGGACCGCAAGGACGTGGTCACCAAGCAGCAGGAGGAGGCCCTCCTCGCCGCCGAGCGGGAGGAAAACAAGAAGTTCCACGGCACCGCCGTCACGCCCGAGACTTTTCTCAAATGGCGCGAGGACTTCATCAAGGAGATGGAGGACAAGAAGCAGCGCGACGAGGAGGACCGCCTCGCCGAGCTCAAAAAGGCAAAGATCAAGGAGCCCGCGCGCCTCTCGGGCAGGCAGCTCTGGGAGAGGGGTCTTGCTGGCAAGGGCGACGAGGAGGAAGAGGACCTGCCCATCGAGGCCGTCGAGAAGCTCAAGGTCGAGGCGGCGTAGGTGGGAGCGGGTTGTCGGGATGCATTGTTTGGAGTTTGGGGCTTGGATACAATTGAAAAGGCGGATAGCTTGCTACGAGATGATGCACGATTACATACGAGGAGAGGAAGAGACTGGCCGTGCAGAGACAAGCGCTGCCGTGACTTTTCAAAACTGCCCATATCATGGGTCCTGATATAGACTTCGGGTTTACAAACTCGCCCAGTTTTAACTATATACCAGAGGAAACAAAGACTTTCCTCGAGACATGTCCATGTATCTTCCCGAACGCCGTCTAAATGCCATTTTTACTCAAACCGTCCAGCCCGTTGTTGAATCCTACTTGAACTTTTCACCCCTCCATCTCAGCGTCCTCTTCGCCGTCAGACGCATCCTCCCAGTCGTCCTCCTCGCCCTCGGCTGGCTCGCCAAGCTCCTTGTTGATGCTCTGCAGCAGCTCTTTCGCGTGGTCGCCCAGTCGATCGTCTTCATACTCCTGCAGCTGGAACAACTTCAAGCACTGCGTGAGCCACTGTCGCGACGACTTCCAGACACCCTTCCACTCCTTCTCGGCCTCGGCCGAGCTTGATCGCTTGGCCGCAACGGTGCGGAGCTTCTCGCCAGTGATGTAGAGGCACCAGCCGCCAAGATACCAAGCTTCGACGCTGGAATCGTCGTCTGTGATAAGGCGCTCCAGCACGCGCAGGGCCTCCTCTTCCAGCGCAGTCTCGAGCAGCAGACGAGCGAGACCGATGCGGGTGGGGAACTCGGGGACGCTGGGGTGCTCGGGCGGCAGATCCTTCCACAGATCTATGCTTCTGCGGAGCGCCGTCTGGGCCTCGTTGCCGCGGTCCTGTGAGATGCGGACATTGGCGACCGTCTGCCAGGTCTCTGGCGACCCCGGGGCGATGAGCATAGCCTCGGTGATGAGGGCTTCGCAGCGCGACTCGGCATCGGGCTCCCACGAGAGGTCGGTCATGTACACCTCGCAAACGGCGCAGAGGACTCCACCAAGCTTCTGCTGCTTCTCGTTGAGGATGAACTGCTGCTCAGGGGTCCTCCGGGGAGTGTCGTTGAGGACCTGGATCTGTTTCCGGAGGGCGGCAGCGCCGCGCTCAAACCACTGGACGCTGTCTAGGCCGCCCTCTTCGCTGAGCTGAGCAAGGAGAAGGAACTTCTCGGCGCCGCCGCCAATCTTCTCGTCCGCGGTGCCGTCCTCGTCGAGAAAGACGGGCTATTTACGGTTG
>JAJODA010000781.1:0-16361 GCA_021730345.1 Fusarium cicatricum | reverse complement strand
TGCTCCTTCTCTAAGCCCTAAGTAAATAGTTTATAAATTTTTTAAAGAGATTTATTATAAAGTTATTTTAATTTAGATACTACTATAGGAAGGCTTATTATAATTCCGCTAATCTCAGGAGATTATAATATTATTATGCAATCTAAGTGAGCGGAAGTAAAACGGACATAGAACCGTGGCTGGACGCACAATGGTATCGCGAGATTGTCTTGTACCTTCTCCGAGGTCAAGACGCGATAACGGACGTTCGGCGCAAGCTGATTTCCCGCAGGTCGCTACGCTACTGAATACTTACTAAACAACATGCTCTGCTATTTGGAGAATGAAGAATCACTGGGAACCGAGATCCCATTGAAAGCAGCACCGGTCGTCCACGCTGAGTAGGATCGATGGGTGTTACCGGGAGGCCAGCCCATGCCTCGATGCCCCGCCATATAAGTTCCCAAGCACTGATCGAGGCGTGATTGGACCCAAGTAGTCCATCCCAGCCATATCCCAGAGGCTCAGTTTGGTCATATGGCCTGGCAAAGATCTCGGGATCCTGGGAAGCGTTTGCTGGCACAAGAGACAAGATCTGTAGTAGTTTTCGACATCGCCAGACCTGGTCAGCCACTATCTCCGGTCTCGCAGTTTCTGCAGAGTTATCGCCGCTGCAAAATGGCCGTATCCACGGTTTGGAGGAGAACTTCTCCAGTTCCAGAGCCTGACGAGTCTGTGGCTAAATGAAACTGAACCTTTGGCATGGCCCGGGAGAAACAAGACAAAGCCGGGAAGCTACATGGAGAGATCCAAAAGTCCTGGGGGAGCTTGTCCGTAGCCCTTGAGCGCTTGACGAATGGGGCTATGTTGTTTTTCACCTGCCCGAGTGACAATCACACTTCGGTAGAAACTAAGTTCTCTGGCAGATACAGAATCCACGGCGGCAAGTCAGCATTGACATAAACTATAAGCAGGACACTTCTTTCCAAGTCGGAAAGGCACTTGGGAGCTGCGATTAAGATCCGTTAATAGTATCAAGTATCAATGTAGAAGTCTATCTATGTTCTGTAGTAATACATGTAGGATGAAGGGAATACCGACGTTCAAAAACCATACGAGTTTGCCGGTGGAATTGGGATCAGTTGGCCGGGAGCTGTTTCTTGACAATGGAGACTCCTTGAGCCTTCTCGACAGTCTTCAACAGCGATTCCTTGGTGCCTCCGACCGAGTAAGCCATAAAAGCCGAGAGGGTGTTTGAGATAATCTCTTGCAAAACCTTGCCATCGACGCTTCCAAGCACCGGCTCCGTCGCTTTCAAAGCTTCTTTGGGCAGGCCCAACGCGTTCAAAAGCAGAGGCACGTCAGTATAAGAACCATGCGCCGTGCCAGAAATCTGGAGCTCCAACTTCGGGCCCTGGAGCTTGGTCCAGAACTTGGCCCACGTCGTGTCTTGACTGCGGTGATTAGGGCGGCCGAGCATCAAGAAGGGTCTGTTAAGTCCCTGGCTGAGAACGGGGTCGAAGAATCGACCATCGAGGTTCATGCCACCGCGGATTTTTGGGTCCAAGAGCATAGCCGCAGCCGCGCTGGCGCCTCCCATTGAGTGGCCAAGAGCAGTGATCTTGTTGGTATCAAGCTTTCCGGGTAGTCCGCGCAAGACGTTGCGTTGAAAAGAGGGTCGGTGAAGTTCGGAAACAACAAATGAGATATCCTTGGCTCGGACCTAGTTGACGGTTAGCTCTGGAGTTGATGGAAGGCATGTGCAGGTGAAAGTTTATTACCTGTGTCGCCATCTCAAGGCTCTTGGTATCTTCGGGTATGTCTGCGGCAGGAATAATTGTTCCATCGGGAAACTCGACAATGTCGGCATCGTAAGGATGATCAATCAAGACAACAACATAGCCGTAGCTAGCAAGCGCTCTAGCCATTGCACTGTGAAGCAGTCGGGAGTTGCCAGCGCCGGGAGAGAAGACAGCAACTGGGAACTTTGATTTTTGGTCCGTTTTGCAAGCGGAAGAGGGCTTGGAGACTTTGCAGAACTCCATCTCGAAGGCCTTGAAGGTGTCGTTGGAGAGACCCATTGCGCTGGCCCGCGCTCCGTACGCCTCCGCCGTAGCTGGTGGCATGTAAGAGACACGCTCCTTGGAGCAAGAGTCGGCATCAACTGGCCAGTAGATGGAAGCAAGAACCTGTCTCTTCTCGTGCTTGGGGGAGTAGGGATCAATGCGATTGTTGTCGGTCATGACGTGAGTCCTTTGAGTAACCCCATACGGACCATTCGATTTCGGCAGAAGCAGAGCTTCGCCAACCACGAGGAGTGAGGATAGGAGGAGTTGGACACGCATTGTGAAAAGTGTGAGAACAAACAGAAAAGAGAGTATTGGAAAGTAAGTAGAATACTGTTGCTTGAGTTGAATGATGGTTTCTTTTACCGCAGGAGAGTCAACTTATATACAACAAGTCGCTGGGTGAAGCTGACGGCTCTGGTCTTGGTCATAGTGGGCTCCATGATGATCGGCGCAATGCAGAGGTGGATGACATGAATTGACGGTTCCCGAACAGGTTAAGATCGCGCGACATGATAGTGGGATTTCAGAAATGCCATGCAAGAGTGTGCCTTAATTGCCCTTGGCAATCTGCCGAGATGCGTTTTCTTGATAAAGGGCCACTTGAGCTGAAAGAAGCTGAGGCTCAACCCTTGATAAAGCCCCTGTCAAGTGGAGCGAGCCAGATATAATTATTGGACAACAAGTCAAACGCTAGAGTAGCGTCGCTCGATGGTTACCGCATCGGGTAACGCGAGTCTTTTGACTCATTTCGCTCATTTGATGCCTATTCGAGATCAAACTCGCAGCTGCTCTCTCTTACATCCTTGCATTACACGAGGAATCACAAACCTATTCTACTGAGCAAAGGCTGCCTGCAAAGATGCCTTTGGGTCCCTTTGATCGCCGGAAGAAACGGTCACGATGTCTTGCATGCTCGTCAAGCCACCTGAAAGTAAGTGCATCAAGTCCACGTGTTGGTCGACGTTGTCTGAATCCTGGCTTACTTGTAGTGTTCTGGAACTCTTCCATGCGGCAACTGTCAACGGAAGCACATTGCCTGCGAGTTTCCCTCAGCGCCAAGCAATGGCTTTCGCATCAGCATTGACAATGGAACGCCTACCAAAAAGTATGCTGGTCTGCCAGGTTCAGCCAAGTCAGCCAAAACGAACCACGAGTATCAAGTACAACTCATCACGAACCCCCAAAGCGACAAATCATACTACTTTTTTTCTTACTTTAATACCTTTCTATCAAAGAACAAGTTCAATCGGCAGAGCATGTTCTTTGCCGATGTCGCAGATCTGATGCACCATTCGACATCAGGATCGTACCTACGGGATGCCGTGTTCTCACTCGGCGCCATGCAAGCTTCACAACTTGCATCACCTGAAGGCCCGACGTTGGCCGAGAGTAATAACCTCGCCGTCTATCACTATTCAAAATCAGTAATGGGTCTTCGATGCGCCCTCGGCCAGTTCGCAAAACAACCCAATCTTCGCCACAGCATCCTTTGGACCACCCACTTGTTGGGGCTATTTGAAGTGAGTCAGCAAATCCTCGATGCTTCAGATGATACTGATGAGAGGCCTAGCTCATGAGCGATGCAACGGGGCAAGGGTGGCTCCAGCATCTTGTCCATGGAACCTCAAGCGCACTTGTCGCGACTGGTCCGTTGGCTTTTCAAACCGGTCTTGGCAAGCGGTTCTTCATGGAGATTAAGATTTTCGAGGTGTGCCGAGCAATTATTTTCAACGAGACTAGTTTCCTCGCGGAGCCGAATTGGCGGCATCTTTCGTCAAAGCTATATGAGCTGGCAGGCGATGGCCCGTCTCATCCTTTGGATGGCCTGCTGGATATCATTGTCTCGTGTTCCACCCTTCGTACCCGGTAAGACTGGCCGAAATACGCATGTGAAGCTTCTGAGCCCAGGGTTAACTAACGTTATCTCAAGCGCCGGGAAACTCATCCATTCGTCAGAACAAGGCGACGCTAAAGACGTCTTGGACGAAGCGCGCAGTATCGCCATTGATGGATTCTGTCTGCGAGAAGCCCTCACAATCTGGCAAGAAACCCAGGGAACGCCAGTCCAAACACCAGACTCTGAAGCAGGAGCTGGTCTCGACGATGGCTTTCTGTGGCTGGCGACGGTCTTCTTCTCCGCAACCAGCATCTATCTTTCTGGTGTCTTTGACTATGAAATGATGCATTGGGAGAGCATGGGCCTCTTGGTCCCGAACCTGAGCGAAGATGATATCCAACTGCACGTCTCGACAATCTTGGCGTTGAGTAGCGTCATCCTCGATACCTCAAACGTTTCGCCACTGTTGGTCTTGTTTCCTCTGAGGATCGCCGGTGCCCGCTCGCGGGAGAGCTGGCAGCAAGAGTGCATCTTGAGCCATCTGGACAAGATTGAGCAGAGCTTCCCCGTAGCTGCTGCGTTTAAGATCGAGCTGGGAAAGGTTTGGGCTCGTAGGGGCTCGATGGGATAGAAGTTTGAATATCCTAACTCGGAGTCGAAACTCGACCACTGTAAGATGTGTTGCTGTTTCTTGGTAGCCGATACGTTCCGGAGTATTCTGGCTCGTTTCCTTCATATGTTGAGACCGAAGAAAGACAGAAAACAGTTGGAGGCATCTTGCACAAGTTGAGTGGCCAGAGTACTACGAACTGATCTATCGCACAGACGATGTCTGGCATTTAGTATTGAAGTTTGATATACAAGAGTCCTTTAGAATCGAATGAGATATCTTTTCCTGGGCTCAGCACAACTGAAGACTGATCGGACTCATGTAAGATACAGATACACTAGTTGACTCACCGCATCACTATTAGTCCATCACAATACATTATCTGCGAACCTTTTAGACATCTGATTAACCACCAACTCTGCAAGAATGAGTAAGTGAATTTCAACAAGCACGGCGACCTTGACTCGACCACTGCCGGGGTTTGCTAATGATGGGCTGATTCCACGTTTGATTGAGGCTGAGCTGCTCTCTCTACTCCACCAAACGTCATGTCGGACCGACTTGCATGTCTCCTCGAAGGAAGGAAGCAGTCACCGCTGAAACTCCTTGGACCTGGTCTTTATGATTCCGTTCTGTTGAGATCTTTCTTGATCCAAACATTATCCGCCCTTGAACCTATAGACGACATCATCATGGCCAACACAGAAAAGGACGCCGCGCTGATCGAGTTCGCCAAGAACCTGAGTAACGTGCCATGGTGCGACGATTATGAAAAGATGATCTCTGGCGTCTTGTGAGCACCTCAAGCCTCCCAAGAGATGAGCCCTCGTTTGACGTCAATCATTAGGTATGACGCACAAGGTCCCGAGCTCGTCAAACGACGCTTCCATGCTCGACGGATGATGCACAAGTACAACAATCACTTCCCCGATGACGCCACTCCTGAATCCCTCAACGAGGACCGTGAGAAGATGCTGCATCAGATGCTGGGCAGGGTTGGCAAGGATCCCTATATCGAACCCCCCCTCAACATTGATTACGGCTGCAACATCTCAATCGGGGACAGATTCTACTCAAACTTCAAGTCCGTTCTTGTGCTACCGGAAATCTTTCGTCAAAGTCACTAACAGAGTCTCTAGTCTGGTAATTCTCGACTGCGGACTCGTCACGATTGGCAACCGGGTCATGTTTGGCCCTTTTGTGTCCATCTTTGGAGCGACTCACGAGACTGAAGTGCAGTCTCGGCGTGATGACATCGAATACGCCAAGAGTGTCACCATTGGGGACGATTGCTGGATTGGGGGCAACACGACCATCATGCCTGGTGTTACGATTGGAAAGGGCTGCACCATCGGTTCTGGCAGCATCGTGACCAAGGACGTCCCAGACTTTTCCGTGGCTATCGGCTCTCCGGCGAGGATCGTCAAGAAGGTTCAGCCGGTTCCTGATCTGTGATGCAAAGGATGAGATGAGTTTGGCATCGGAAGTAACACTTGAGTATGACGGCCTTTAGTTGCATGGTACCAAGAAGTGCTGGCTTTGTATGGTTTCTGACAGTCTCCTAGAAAAACATCCTTGATCAATTAAAGTCCTGTCCTCTCGCAAGTACATACATGATCCTCAATCACTGAGGGGTTGGTACAGACGTAACTTATTACGTGGATAACTTGGTCTTGATAATCCTAAATACAAAGTTCGCTCAGCAGCAATCCCCGCCATGAGAATGTCCATGGTGATGGTGCTCATCCTCACGGGACTTGGCAGCCCCCTCAGCCTCCTTGCTCACGCAGCTAACATGGAAAGCACTCAGCTTAATCAGACCTGGCATCTCTCTCAGCAGAGCAATGTTGTCCTTGAAGTCGTCCGTCTCGCGGAACTTGTGGTGAGCCTCGACGCTGGGCCAGCCGATGAAGGCGACAAGCAAGGCACCTGACTTGCTCTCGTCGCCCTTTACGGGGACGTCGTTCTCGACGCTCCAGCCGTAGCTGATGCCGCGCCAGTCGGGAGACGCCTTGAGGGCCCTGCCGGTGAACTGCTCTAGGCGACTTGTCGCGGTGGCGCGCGAGGCGACGTCGTAGTCTGAGGGGAAGTAGTGCAGGAGAACCTCGGTGACGGGTGATCGGGTCTTGTCCAGAACGTCCTCTGGAGGGAAGGGAGCCACCGTCACGTGCTTGTTGACGTAAGATGAGAGGTCGACGTGAGGCTGGATAGACTCGACCATGGGGCCATGTTCGCTATGAAGATGGTCAGCGTCTGTGTCTCATCGTTGGTAAAAGCAGCCGAGGCCTGCTTTCCGCGCCCTGTGGGATACTTGCTCGTTGTTGCGATAGCTTGTATGATGCTCAGTAGACTCCCAGTCGAGGAGCAGCCACAGAGTCGAAGGATTCTCAATCTCAACTCCAGTGTAAGCGCGTCGTGCTCCAGGCTGCTTCAGCGCCGTGTCGACCACATTGGTAAAGACCTTGCTGGCATCCGTAGACTCGTCAAAGGGCTTGACGCCCTCGTTTAGAGTGACCCAGGAGAATTCCGTCACGTTGCTAACGTTTCCAGACATGTTTAAAGTAAGATCTGTAGAGAGGATCCGGCTCTTGGGGTTGAGAGAGACTGATGAGTGTCATGGCCTGGGATGAGGGGTAATGGTAGTCAAGGTGGCATTCAGTGGGGTCGATTCACGTGGCGAATTGTCTATTCCTTTTGTCCGCATGGAAGAAGGGAAACCCGTATCTCTCACGATGATGCGGACGTGACTCGAACGGAACATGTTGATACAATCATTATCAGTACAAAGTATATACTAATCAAGTAAACAGCAGAAAACACCGTCATTCCAACCAAGACTAAACCAGCCTTTCTCTACTACGTATACAGTACACTCTCTGACGTTACTTGATGAATCCGTGTCGCTGTAGCCAGTTTGGGTTATGCTCTTCCTCCCATTTCTTCTCTGCTCTCCTCAGCGTCGACGAGACATCCCAATAATCCCGCTTCTGCGCCAGATCTCGAGGCGTCCTCCCCTTGTTATCCTCAATCGTGGGGTCCGCGCGCCAATCCCTCAGAACCCTCACCACCTCCCTCCTCTCCTCGTCGCCGTCCTCTGCAGCACTCGCCGCGTAGTGCAGCGGCGTGCGGCCGTCGTTTGTCCTGGCGTCCACTCTTGCGCGGCCGTCGTCGACGAGGAACTCTACCATGGCTGCTGAGCCAAACTTGGCTGCCAGATGTAGCGGGGTGCGGCCTCCGTTGGCGCGCGCGTCGCAGTCGGCGCCGTGGTCGAGGAGGAGCATGGCGATGGCGAGATAGTCGCGTTCAGCGGCGAGATGTAGCGGTGTTAGGCCCTGGAGATCGCGCGTTAGGGGAGATGCGTTGCGTAGCGCGTCTCCACAGGCGCCGAGATCGCCGTTCCACGCCGCGTCTAGAAGCACATCTTCGGGGTCATCTACTGCTGCGGCTGCTTCTGGTGGCTTCGCGGCGGTAGCATCAGCCTTGGCAGGGAAAGGTTTCACGCCTGTGGGTTCCTTATCCTTATCCTCATCTTTTCCTGGCGATACGCTCGGTTGCTGTGCAGAAGCTTGAGATGGCGATTGCGAGGCCTGGGTTCCCTCAGCATCACCCTTGACATGAACCGGAGATTCCGACTTGTCCTTGGCATGTTCTTCAGTCGGTGCCGTCTTTTCACCAGACGTCGACTCTTCCTCGCTCATGGGCTTGGCAGCCGCTGCTTCGGGCTCTGCCGTCGCCTGGCTTGAAGACTTGGCATGCTTGCCCATAGGAGGAGGATCCAACCCAGTTGATCCCGCCCTCGATCTCGGCGCTTCTTGCTCCGGAGGCGACCGTCGCGCTTCTGTTGAATCAGAGGTTTTCCCTGGAGCGGGCGGCGGTACTGAATTCTGCATGCCTGGAGGAGCAGGCTTCATGAGGGCGCGTCTAAACGTGCTATCAGTACGGCTCATTCCAAGTCTCTTCTGGAACGCTTACGAGTAGATGTTGACCATCAGCGTACTGAGGGCGCCCAGTTGCTTCTGGAGATCGGCATCTGCTGCCTGAATCTTTTCCTTCCACTCCTTCTCGTACCTGTACGAACGGTGAAACTCGCCAAAGCCGTCAAAAACCGTCCCTTCTGTCCCATCCTTGCTCAGATCCTGAAGGAGCCGGGTCAAAATTTCCAGCGCCGCTGTGGCGTTCTTGATGGCCTTTTCGGTCTGCATACGGAGCTGTTCGCCATCATCGCCCGCAAACAGGTCGGGACGCGCTGTGAGGGTGCTTTGGATCTGCCCGATCGTGTCCTTGGCCGTGGTTACTTTCGCTGAAAGAGCATGGATCTCATCCGGGGCTTTTTGGATGCCCATGAACCAATCGGCCCAATCTTTGGCCGTGTCTGCATGTTCGCTCAATGACTGTACTCCAGCATATGTCGCTAGCGCTTTTGGGACGTTTTTGAGGAACTCGAACGCCTTCTTTTGCTGCGGGTCGTTGGCCGGCTTCTCTTGAGGCTTGCTGTTGGGCTTGTCCGGTACTTTGGTGGCTGGTTTCTGAGGTGCTGTCTGAGGCTTGCTGTCGGGCTTGTCCGGTACTTTGGTGGCTGGTTTCTGAGGTGCTGGCTGGGGCTTGGCTGCGGCAGCAGGGGGGGGCCTTGGTTCACGATCAATCGAGCTACTGACCTCGTGTCGACGAGGCGCTGGTGATCTATCTCTCGACCGACGCCTACCACGGAGCATCTCCGAGGCCAGATGAGGTGCTGGTCTGTAGCCTGGGGGCGGATCTGGCCTGGCAGCTCCGGGTGGGAATCTCGGGGAGCGAGGTGGCTCATACGACGACTTTCTTCTCGCATCTGGCCTATAGCTGTCGGTGGGATAAGATCTCACGGGTGGTCGCGTCGGCACTCTTGGAGAACTCGATACCCTTGGGGAACTTGGTACCCTTGGGGAACTCGGCATCCTTGGAGAACTAGGCCATGGTGGTGTTTCGTGCCCAAGAGGCCGATGACGGTCTGACCTGGGGAGCCGGTCGGGACGATGCCGCGGTGGACTCAGCGATGGCCGACGTGAGACTGGTCTGCTGTCTTCGTCCGCTGAGAAGTCAGAGTCTCGGTTCAACCGGCGCCGCAGAGCTGAGTCGTGGCCCCTAGGTCGTGGTGCTCGCGCGCGCGGTGATACGGAGCGCCATCGGGTTTCCCTCTTTGTAGGGCGGCTATTATGTGAGTCCCTTGGGCTTGTAGACGAATGATATCGTGGTTGGCGGCTGGCTTCATGCGACCTGCTTCGTCGCGTCGATCCCCCGCTCGGCGCAGGGGGTTTCAGCAAACTGCTCGGTCCATGAGAAGAGGGCCGAGATTTGGTTGAAGCGTGATAGGTCGCAGGTGGTTTACGGGAACTGGAGGTTACGGTGGGACGCTTCGGTCTCGTGGATCGCCTCATCGACGAAGACTTGCCGGGCATTCTTGAGCCAAGACTAGCGTCTATTGTCTACTTCGTGATGCCGACGGATGCCGCTATATATAAAAAAACAAGATAAGATCTGAAGGTAAGCAGCCGAAAGAAGTGCAACCGGTCCAGGGACGACATGACGCCATTTGCGGGCATTACGCAGCCTTATGAGGGATAAGTCGATGCATTCCCAAATCCGGGGGACCCTGATCATTGGCCCCATCGGGAGAGCAGAGACAGCGGGTGTTTCGCTCTAGGCAGGGACACGTTGTACAGGCGCGTGACGTGTCTGCTGATCCTCCGAGAAATGTCAGCTATCGCGGGGGCCGTGGAGTGAGAGGACCCTGCTTGTATGGAGTAGTATGGAGTAGTTACGGGCGGGTCGGGACGGCAACCAAGGAAGACAAGGGAAGCATGTACAGTTATATCATTGCTTGGGGGTCGAGACTAACGAGCTGAATTATGGGCTTTTCCTCGACGGCTTGTTCCCTTGGTTAAAGAAGATGTTCTGCATCTGTGCGTCAGCAGCATACGCCTAGAGTTCCACGAGAAGCATCATTCAGTAACACGGCTTCTGATCCCGACAGACGCGGCCATACCGGGGTATCCTTGCAAGTCGCATGACCATGGGCAGGTTGCGCCAGGCCTCACAGATGATCAACTCTGTGCTCGCGGCTGAGTCGTGTCACATGACACCATGAAATGTATAAACTGTAGAATATCGTGGAGAGAGATGCCTAATAGTGAGTTATCATTTCCATGGGTTACGTCTGAAGTATGCCAAGTTGAGTTGAGTTCCCGTTTCGGTACGACTCAGTCACCGCGCTTCGTCTGGATGATGGTCCTAGCTTGTGCCGTAGACCTGCGTCAAGTCTTGCTGCCCAATAAAGCACGGTTAGGCCTGAGGTATTTATGTATCAGTTCGGTGCTATTGGAAGTCGCTGGAAAGCGATCTGCATTCCTCATTTGAGACCGAGCTTGGGACTTGACGTATGTCTAGTGGTACTCTACCTTGGTTTGGCATTTTGCTATATCAGCTATGAAACCAGCGTTAATAATAATTGCAACAAAGTCCATAAGTCTGTATATGTCACAGTGTCGAAATAATCAATCAAAGTATCCTGTCACATTCTTCTAGAGAGATGTGGCCTATTCTGGGAACAACATTCGTATTTCTCATTCATCTATAAATTGTCTTGTCTATCCACTACAGGACAAAGTCGCCCCAACTTTCTCTAGGCTCTGCTGCATAGAGTAGTGTACCGCCCCTTAAATCGAGCGAATAAACGACTTCAGGTGGTAGAACATGACTTTCTATTCTCAAGCTTTCCGTACCTTTTAGGCACTGGTAAAGTTGTGGTGGGCAAGTTCGTAGACGAAGCCAGAAGTCACCTTCAGATGCTGAGTAATATGGTCAAAGTCGACATTCGCCAGTGTGTCGTTTGGAGTGTGGATATAAGGATTATGGTTGCCAAAGGGCGTCTCAAATAGAAACGACGAGGGGAAGCCATTTCGGGTGGCAGACGCGTGGTCAGAGCAAGCATAGCCGCACGTGGACTCCTCATAGGGGATATCAGCATACTCGTCGATGAGCACCTTGAGAAACTCGTTCTGGGCAGCATTGGTGTTGTCTGTGATGAGACCGAAACGCTCGACGCCGTCGCGACCCTTGTAGCCAACCATGTCCTGGTTCAGCATGGCCTCGACCTGGATTCCCAAGCGGGCATAGGAGTTAAAGATGTCTTGGGAGCCGAGCAGGCCAGTCTCCTCCGCCGAGTACCAGTGGAACTCGACAGTGTTGAGGTGATCGCCTTTGACAATGCGAGGGTCCCTGAGGAAAGCACCGAGAAGATTGAGCAGCATGATAGACGCCGAGCCATTATCATCAGCACCTGGGGCGCGGCCGGCACCACGGTCATTGGCGATGACTGAATCAAGGTGAGAACCAGTGATGACAGTCCTGAGACGGACCTTGCCGGGGATAGAGACCACGATTGAAGGCTGCGACCAGGCCTGGTGCTGGATCAGGCGGACCGAGGCCAGAGGATGACGACTATCCTTGATGACCTTCTGGACTTCCTTGTGAAGCCATTCAGCAGCCTTGACTCCGTATGCGGAGTTGAAATAGCGGTTGTGAAACGAAGAGTACTTCTTGAGCTGGCTCTTGATCTTTTTACCGTCAACCTTTGAGGTGATCTTCTCCACATTCGACTTGTGTTGAGCCTTTTTGGGAAAGTTCAAGGTCGCTGCAGCCATGAGGCGAGCCGACGCGGGCTTATGATCCTTCCACTCGGTGATGTCAAAGAAGTGCACATGGTCCTAGGACTTGTTAGCCACGGCATTGATTCTCATGAGCTGGGCTAGAAGTATCAAGCTGGCCAACTCACGTCAATCATCTGGAACTTCTCGTCCTCGGTGACTTCGACAGTCTTGCCAGGAGCAAGCTCGAGTGTGAATAGCTTCTCTGCGCGCTTCTCAGCAGGCGCAAGGGGGCCATTAGCTGCGGCGGTTGCGGCAAGGGCCGCCACAAGAGGGAGGCTGTAACGCATGCTGGGCAACAGGTGAATTCGATATATGCAACTTGACGGGACAGACGGTTGAAGATCTCACGAAGCGAAGTGGAGAGCTTGCATAATAATGGACAGTGAGATCTCGGGGGCTGCAGCTACATATAGCTGCAAGCGGTACGACTTAAGCCTCCCGTTTGCGTGGGACAATGACCGTCCAAGGATCATTCGCATTAACTACTCGTGGAGCTTACCACAAGGATAGTGGTTCGTTGGTTTGACCGCTCATGCGTAGCTTATGGTAGACTTCAAGAAAGGATCGTCGAGTCTCGATAATATGCCAAGCTTTCCGTGCTGCTCTGCAGCCTGCTATACCGTAAGGGGCAGCTCAACGGCTTCGTCACGTCGCCAGGTGCAACCCAAGCTCGTAGATGGCTGGGATTTACCGGCACGATCGGTAGCTTGTAGTAAAGCGTCAGATAAGGATGGCCTCTGTCAGCGTAGGTTCCTGAGGAATAAACAATAAACCCCTGCCCCTTTCCCCTGCTGGCGACTACTGCATGTCTTGTTCCCCGCATCAAAACAGGGATACCATGATACGACGTTACGGAGGGGGAGACTATTGATGTCGAGTAAGCCAAAGCTGTTTTCAAGTACAACTGTCCGACAAGCTTCAATCTCTAAGGACTTATCTATGTTGTCTTAACTGAAGCAAAACCACTTCGTTCTAAAACAGAGGCCTAACTTGGTCTTCTTGAGAACCTAGACTGGCTATTGATTAAGGAACAGCTGATGGACTCTAGTATTCCCATCAAAGCCCAGTATCCGGGGGATTTCCCTCTTTAGGCAGGTCGGGCTTGGCGCCAAGGGCTGATCAACCACCATGGTCCAAAAGTTCGCCAAGCACGATGAGGGGAAACAAGAGCCTGCCTAAATCTATCTCTAAAACCCCAGCCAGCTGCCTAAAGTTAAATAGCCTTTAAGCTTAAACATAGTCATTGGTGCTTCCCAGTGTCTACGACTTAACAGGGTTGGTTTACAGTAAGCCGTGGGTATCCTAAGGGCCAAGGCCGGCAGACCACCCTGGCCTTGCCGCTCTTCAATGTTGAGCAGAGGCCCCGATGCGTCCACTTGAAAGACTTTCCGAATAGACTACTTTAGCACTAAAGAGAAAGTAGTTTCCGAATTCACAGGGGTCGCGAGGATCTGAGAACTGAAACGCCAGAATCCGACCAAATCGGATGTAAGTCCGGATCACCGACAACCCTACATTCGAATAACAAACTTGTTCATGAATGCTCTTGGATATCAAGTTCGCAAGTCCAGCTGTAGCAGTCCACCTTACAGACTGTCTCTCTTGTCTAAATAATTTTCATACTTTTCGAGTCCTGCAACAGGTCATCGATATTTCGAAAGTGAACGCCCTTAAAGTACTTCTGACGTTGCCGAAGAGCCTCTTCGTGAGGCACAGCCGTTGCCTCAACCAGTGACCATTCATCGATAGTCGCTGTATACCATACTGCGTCCTCTTCTTCCCGGGCGAGATCTTGGTCAAGTGTTTCTCTTGTGACGTGGGTGCGCTATCTCATTGTTAGCGAATCGAGATTGCGTCTTGGAGTTGTAGCTGGAATCACCTCCAACTTGACGTCGTGAAAACGTTCGACTTTCTCAATAGCTTGATTCCACGTTCCAATCTCGCCAAAGACCCAAGTGTGGTCGTCCCAGTCGTCGTATGACACCAACTTGACAACTGCCTTGGCGATGTCGCGCGCAGCAGTCCAAGCCACGCGCTCGTCTCCAGTCCCGATCAAGCGAACTGTCTTCTTTTCCAAATCGATAGGCCAGCCTTCGGGGAATGGTTTGACATAGCTCCTGGTCCCATCAGGTTGTTGAACAAAGTAGTCGGCTAACCAGCCTCCATTCACTCGCGTCCACTTGACGTCGGACTGATCCGCAGCAAGCTTTGAGCGGAAAGCATGCCGGGCGCGTTGAATACCGCGAGGAACATTCGGAAAGTCCCGTGAGTTGCCCAGAAACTCACTTGGTATCAGGCGCTTGCAGTATTTGGAGTCTCGGCAGGCCTCAAGCAAAGATTCATGCGAAGAGGTATAGCTTTCGGGGTCGTTGGTGTGCAAGGTCGAAACGAGCACAGTCGCGTTGGTCCCATCAAGGATTGACAAGACACTATCTTTGGAGTACTGCTCCAGCTTGTGTAAGGTGACTCCTAGGGTTTGGAAGAATTCTCGATCGGTACGGGAAATAACGATGACCTGGTGAGTTTGATCTCGAGTGAATTCCTCGGCCAGATACTGAGCGATATCGCCAGAGCCAGCAATAGCAACCACCTGCTTATCGTGAACCATATTTATCGTTTGGCTGCAAGTTAAGTAGAAATATCGATTACCTCCCGCAAATTTCGGAATGCAACTGATGACCTAAAGAACGGGTAACTTGTAAGAGTGTAGGAAGGCTTTGATACATGTAGAGAACCCCGCAAGGTGTTTGGAATATTTTATTCTTTGCTGACATGGAACAATAATATCAAGCTCCGTTCACAGACCAATCGGAGTTGGTTCCAAACCTTGACGCGAGCTGTGATGTCAGATATCCTTTCCGGTGACTCACCCGGCGATCTTGTCCCCGGAAAGAGATGCCGTAGCTCCAGATCTATGTACTTGTTCTTGTTATGCACCCCAGCGTTGATGATTGCTATAGAGTATACGGCGGAGAGCACTCCCTTTTTTGTTGCAGGCCATGAAGTCGCGGCTGTGTCCGAGGAGTGCAAATCAAGTGCAAATTAATATCAGGCCACTTCAACCCCATCAAGGCATTACACAGATGATGCTATCGCTTCCACGCAGCTGTGAGATTTTTGAATTTACTGGACACGAACGAACTATCCGGAAGTCATTTATGTCTCCAGGATTGGAGTGATGGCCCGCTCACGGTCGCCGAATTGATTGCGAAAAACCATTGGGGCGAATGTGCTTCCTCCTTACTTTTCAGCCCGCGTGACTGGGCAGTTAAGGTCGCTGTAATCAGGAAAGAAAAAGACAGTTGACAGGTTCCTTAGAAACACCATATGCATCGACCGAGCTTAGGTAAAGACAGTCCTGAATTTATAGAAAAGACTTTAGTCGGTTTCTATAAGGCCAAATAGAGGTACGAGGTGAGTATCTTAAGGATAGAAGATAGGAGTATTAGGAAAGAGAGGATGTTTCTAGAAATATCCCGGGTAATTAAGTTAATAGCTGTGAATATGTTCAGAGATCTATTTGGTCGTATACATACCCGAGGCTTAGGAGGATTTATCCAAGTATCTCAGATTCGCCTTGAGCCAACATCCTTCAGGCATCCGCCATGTGACACAGGAAGTCCAAATTCCTCTTCCAGTGCTCTAATCTCTGCTATCGAGGGCAGTGCCGGTGCTCGGCAGTCTTAAAAAGAATCTAGGCTGGGGAAAGTCACGGCATATCGTTATCGTGGCGTCAGACAACTTCGTGCTTGATCTTGAGTAGATTTTGTGGCTATAAAAGCTAGAGAGTGGCCGGTATCGTTTGGGTGCAACATGTGATGCTGGAGGGCATGATCCTTGACGATAAGTGAGGGTCAATGACTTGGTGCGAGTGACGTTTGCGTAATTCCGGTCTGTGGTGGAGCCAAGGCCGGCACAAAGCCGGCGGGTCAGTTTCCGGGGTTCCGGGCCCGGGGCTCACCGAGCCGAGAACTTAGATAAAACCTTTAGGGTAGATGCTCACCGCTTTAACGAGGTAAAGGCATGGCAGTCGATTAGTCAGATATAAGGTAGGGGTATTAGAAGTTAATAAGAATAGAATAGAGATTAAGGTTAGTATCTAGAGAGAAATTCCTCCTTCTTATACTATACTAAAAGCCCTAATTACCTTATTTCTTTATTACTTACTTACTTATCTCTATTAC
>JAJODA010000779.1:0-28148 GCA_021730345.1 Fusarium cicatricum | reverse complement strand
GGAGGAGGTGGTGGTGGCGGATGCTAGATGGTGATTTCTAGCTGGGATGATTGTATGATTTGATGGGATTTCCATGGGATTTAAGCGTGTGTTTCTTCGGGAGGATCGTTTGAGCGAACCTCCCATCGTTTGGGATGACTTGATCAGTGTAAGATACCAATACCAAGGCCAGTTTGCATTTGAATGCTACAATAATGTCGCAGAATGTGACCAATGCCAGATGTCAAATGTGTAAAATGTCTCACAGAAAGGTACCGACCAGATGGGTGATATTTACAGCATAGCAGAGCACATGCCTGTTTATAGGATCGCTCTCCATTGACGCACGCACCAGTTACAACGCAAGTTAACACTGTAGATAAGTTAGCACTGTTTACTAGAAAACTAACATCCTTATATGCTATGTAGATATAGACACTAATTAACTAAATCACAATACTATAGCTATTGTTTTTATATGAGTAGCTGTATTTTATCATTCCAAAGTACATCTCTAGGGTAACCGAGCGCCGTTTCAGGGGCTCTCATTCTTACTAATAACGCGCGTTGGGGGATCGCCCCCTTGTTTCCCAATTGGTAAGGTAGTAGAGAAGGAAATTTCTTTAGTCACTCAAAACGTGCTGAAGGATTCCATTTCGCCATAGAGAGTGAGTCATGCCACGCTGTATAAACAAGCACAGACGCTGTCGCAACAAGTTGATTCAATTGATCAAGTCAAGCAAGCTCAGCAAGTCAAGATGCCCGCGAGCGAGATACTAGGCGGCGAAATTGAGCGCCAGCCTCATCTTCGGAGGCAGCAAGATGGACAGAATGGCATCTTGCACGACGAAACCTCGCCTCTGCTCCCTCGGGCACCGCCAGCAGGAGATGAGAGTGACACTCACAGCTTGTGGTCTGAACTGAAACTCCTCTGCCAATACTCTATTCCTTTGATTGCAACCTATCTTCTTCAATACTCTTTTACAGTCATCACCACCATTGTGGCCGGCCGCCTGGGTCAGTCTGACCTCGCCGCTGCTAGTATTGGCCTGACGACCATGAACATCTTCGGCTTCACCCTCATCGAAGGCATGGCCACTGCCCTCGACACCCTCTGCGCCCAAGCCTACGGATCTGGGCGGCTTACTGCTGTTGGGCTGCATATCCAGCGCATGTTCGTCTTCATGATTGTCTGCATAATCCCCATAGGCGCCTTTTGGCTATGCTCGCACTGGATTCTCCCGCTGGTCGTACCTCAGCGGGATCTCGCGCTCAAGGCCGCCTCCTTCTTACGTGTCAGCCTGATTGGGCTGCCGGGATACGCCTTCTTTGAGGCGGGCAAGCGGTTTCTGCAAGCCCAGGGACAATTTGGGCCTGGGATGGCTGTGCTGATCATTTGCGCGCCTATCAATCTCCTCTTTAGCTGGCTCTTTGCCATGAAGCTTGGTATGGGCCTTGATGGTGCTGCTCTCGGACAGGCACTTGCGACCATCTTCCGACCTACTTTGCTGCTGCTGTACATTGTCTTCTTTGGCAAAAAGTCTCAGCGATGCTGGGGCGGATGGGATACTCGCGCTGCGTGCTCCTTCAAGGAATGGGGTCCCATGGTGAGGTTGTCTTTTGCCAGCACCGTGGTCAACGCAGCCGAGTGGCTCGCTTTCGAGATCCTCATGGTTAGCTCCTCGTACATCAGCACCACTCACCTCGCCGCCCAAACCGTCCTCAACACGCTCTCTATCAACATGTGGCATATCCCATTCTCTGTCAGTATTGCCATTACCACGAGAATCGGACATCTCGTCGGTTCGGGGGAACTGACGGCAGCACGTCGGGCCACGGCCTTGTATGGGGTCGTGTTTCTGGCTGTGGGCATATTTGACGGTCTCTTCGTCTTCCTAATGCGACACCCGCTGGCCAATTTATTCTCGGATGACGCCGACGTGAGAGATCTCGCAGTTCGATCCATGCTCGCCGTTGCGGTCTTCCAGATCATCGACTCACTGATTTGCGGAACCAATGGTGTGCTTAGAGGATTGGCGAAGCAGTCTGTGGCTGCGTGGGTCGTGATGGCCGTCAATTACCTGGCAGCAGTGCCATTAGCCATATGGCTCGAGCTGGGCAGCCCAGACTTGAAACTTAACGGGCTTTGGATTGGCCTTGGGAGCGGCATGGTCGTTATCGCGGTGATCGAGTGTGTGTACCTGAAGTGGATCAGCTGGCAAGATTGCGTGGAAGAGGTGAAGGAGAGGGAAGATGAATGAGCTTGGCGAAAGAAGTCAGCAGTCAATGGCTGCTGGCTCCCACATAACGATGCGATTCTTGGACTACTTGGTAGACCTTGGAGTTAACTCAAATGCCAGCCTACCATATTCTGTAGCTTAGACAGCAAGCTCATCAACCTACCTAGTTAGAGATAGAGTGATTGATGAGTGAAACAACCTGCAGTATCCGATTCACACATTGATACCGGAAGGCTAAGGCGTTGTTCATGGGGGACCTAATCACTCAGCAATCACATGATAGTAAGATATTTCCATTAATCGACTCCTAGTGAAAGAAGCAGATGAACAGGTTTTGCTTTGCAGAGTTATCTGGAGTTCCAAGGCACGTGATTTAGAGATTACCTGCATATTTCAGGCTAAATGTCTCGATGTCTGAATGCCTGCTTCTCACCTACATTGTCAAGGAGCAGTACTGGACACAGGCGAGTTCAACACAAATGGCACTGGAAGTAACCCGGGATCCCTTTTGCTATCAGCCTCTAAAGCCCAACGAGATTCGGGTTCTCCGTGTGGAGCCTGGAGACTCGGACATTCTCTCGTGTCGACTGGAGCATGTCGAATTGGACACTCAGCCGACTTTCTGGGCGCTGTCCTATGTTTGGGGCCCAAGGGAAAATCCGCAGACAATTCGAGTCAACGGTTCGATGTTTCAGGTCACGGTCAATCTTTACCATGCACTCCACGAATACAGGCGTCAGTTTCTGAGCGAGGGCGCCGACCGAACCAGCTCATTGATCTGGATCGACGCCATTTGTATTGACCAGAATAATCAAGTCGAAAAGTCTATTCAGGTGCCTCGCATGTCTGATATCTATGGCAGATGCGAGCGCGTCTTGGCGTGGCTCGGCCCAGTCGACGACGAGGAGCGCGATGGAGTCCGACAGTTAGCGGAGAGGATGAGGCAGTTTGAGTCTGCCACGGACCCTTCTGATCAGGATACTGCATTGGAGGATCGGATCGATGCCTTTCGAGAAATGGCACATGTTGAGGAACATGTTGCGGCTGAAGTCAAGTGTCTTCGCCAGACGTTGAAGGCTATTGGTGAGCGTTCGTGGTTCCGACGCACTTGGATCCTCCAGGAAGCAGTCTTGGCCAGACAACACCCGATGTTGCTCTGTGGCTCCCAAATTCTGGGTTACAACGTCTTTTTCGCCACATGGGTGATGCTTTTGAACCCGGCCCACGACGGACAACTCCTCTACACATTTGCCGCCTGCGACCCTACCCGATTCATCGCCATTGAAACAGTTTACAAAAAGATCATACAGGAAAGACGCACAAAGAGTCAAAACGAAGAGTTGAAAGACCCCGAGGCAAAAGAAAAACAATGCGCGCTTGATTTACTTGAGCTACTCAACGAAACAACCGATCTGGAGGCTACGATTGCTCACGACCGGATATACGCGCTCCTGGGACTCTTGGACTGTAATCCGTTGCCTGCCGCACTTCAACCGGATTATACGAAGCCCTTTGAGCAAGTGTGTCACGAGTTCGTGATGTTTGTGCTTGCCAAGACGCTGGATATTCGCGTACTGAACCTCGGCACCTGGGGTAAACTCAGCGGTGTGCCTTCTTGGACTCCAGACCTCCGAGACAGCTGGATGGCGCGGGCGAACATTGCACCATGCCCGAACAAATGCTTTTCTATCTCCAAGGATAACAAGACTCTGGCAATGCCCGCCATCGTACTTGGACGATGTGTGTCCGTTTTTGGCCCAGTGAAACCTGATCCGTCAACAGACATGATACCACCGTCTGCGTTCATGGATTGCGATAAAGCCATAATTCAGGTTGCATCGTCAATTAGACGGGTTACCCGCATGGAATTGATGGCAGAGTGGTTCAGACATCATCTTGCAGATATATTCACCGAGGAACGGCTGGATAAAGATCCCTCTATCGAGATGAGATTCTTGATGGTTTACACGTGTATGGTTCATGACCAGCCACTCGATGCCCTTGGTGATAGATATGGCACCGAGGGGCAATTAAAAGGTGCAGACGGGATGATCAGAAACCCAACGCTGCAAAAGCGCATGATGGGGCACAGCATGTTCGTCCTTCATGATGGCACACCGGGAGATCTTTTAGGGAGTCATGCCTCAGCTGCTGTGGGAGATGCTCTGTGTGTTTTCCCAGGTCTTTCCGTTCCCTTTGTGCTGCGACCAGAGGCGGACGGAAAGTGTCGGGTTCTCAGTCAAGCCTCGCTCTGGAAGCATACGGGTGCTAGCCTACCTAAAGAAAATCTCGAGAGCTATCGGCAATCGTTTGTGGATGCGCATCACGGCCGTGAGGCCCAGCATGAAGTCCGGGTAGTCAGTCTGGTGTAGTTTTCACTAGGCAGTCACGTTCAAGTCAGTTTAGCATAGGGCTGAGGATCAGTGGTTGTTGGCATAAAGACCGAGATAAGGGCATTTGTTTTGTATTGAGTATCGTCCAACAATGGATTTCTTTGGGAACAATTAAGACTTCCCAGCCTTGAAGAGTAGGTCAGATTGCCATACCAGCAGGAACATTAAGACCCTACTCTTCGGTATGGACGGACTTGGCCCCAGCATCAAATGCAGCCCAAGCTTCGCTCAAAAACTCATCTGGCTGGGTAAACTTGAAGTCGGGTAAGAGTTTGTTCCACTCATCCGAGACTTTGAGAGCCTCGGCCCTGAGACCCTGCAAAAAGCCAGCAAGCAGAGCCGGAAGAATGGCCTCGCGCCCCTCCTCAGGAATGGATCCATGGGCAAATTCAGGTATGAAATCAGACTTGATCACCCCGGCTTTGAGATCTTCGAGGTCGCACTTCTCTACAATGAAAGGTTTGCCTTGTTTTGGATAGTCAGTGTGCTTGGAATCATCCACCCGAGACAAGTACATGGGCCAACTTACCGCGAATCTTTTCGCCAAGGGCAATCAGCTGACTGACGGTGAGTTCTGAGCCACTGATACCACTGACTAGAGGCCACTCCCCTTCATACTCGACGGCCAGGGCAACAACCTTGGCGACGTCCTGAGCGGTTGTGAGCGTGATTCTGGCGTCTTCGGCCCCTTCGATCAACACCGCCCGGCATTTGTGAAAGGTGAACGGAGTCTCGAATAGTTTGACATGCTTGGTAGAGCTGAAAGGGTAGGTCATGTAGTTTGTGAAAAGACCTGGCTGGAACAATGTGTACTCGATGACCTGGGATACTCAGCTTAGTACGCCAGCTGAATTTCGGGGACATGCAGTTACTCACCTTCTTGTCTTTGTTCAACTCTGCGAAATAGTTGCGGGCATCCTGTTTGAAACCATACCAGAAGAAATGCTCAAAGTGAGAGCTACAGGAGAAGAAGAGATGAGCATAAAGATCGATCGAAAACTTTGGCTCACTTACGCAGCCCATTCGCTGGGAGCAAAACGCTTGACACCAGCTTGAACGGCGGCATCAATAATAGTCTGCTGCGTCGAGGACTTCGCATAAGGAGGATCAGTGATGAAGGAGAGAACAGTCTCTACACCCTCCAAATCCTTTGCGAGGCGCTCAACACTGCTGTAGTCCGTCCTGACCCAGATCACTCCCGGAGCGAGCTTTGCCGCGGGTGCATCCTATCAAGGTCAGCGAACTGAATGGAATGAGTGAACGAACCGGACCTTTCTGGATAGAATAATGATCTCGTGCTTGTTTCTCGCAACAAGAGCATCAAGGATCTCCTGGCCAACGTCTAAGACGGACTGTCAGTAACGTAGATGGGGTACAGGGTTGGATCAAGACGTACCGCCAGATCCGCCAGCAAGAGCAATTTTGACCATCTTGTTTGTTTCGGAGCGTGTTTTCTGATTTTTACAGTGTAGAGTACGCGATGCAGCTGATATTAGGAGCAGTCAAAAGTAGGCGTGGAGTTCTGCACTTTGAGGATATGGAAGAAGGAATGTGTAGGATTACCCGCTACTTATAGGTTTTTGCAATGTACTGCTGAAGTGATCTCGTCTACAGTCTTGCCATGATTCCTAGTCCGCCGATTCTACGGCCTCGTCTTCCATCCTGGATCCTGTGTTAGTGGCCCATGTCTAGTTGTACTTACACTGTCTTTTCGCAGGGATCTGCCGCCGATAAACCGGAACTGTTTTGGCCCCCTGAGAGCGGATTACTAACCCCCCCTTCGACCTCCGGGATTTCGGCGGTCGAACGACAGACAGACGCTTACCAAGCGTCTCACCTTGGTCATTCCACCGCCGAATCTCATACTAAAACACCACAGGCTTTTCAAAGACGATAACGATGGGGAAAACAAGCCCATCTACTCACATGTCCTCATTGGCTGATCCCACCCCGGGCCCCTCACGGCGCAGACTCCGCAAAGGCACGCAAAGTTGTTGGGAGTGCAAGCGGCGCAAGGCCCGATGCACATTCTCCGCCGCTACCCAGGACGTCTGTGAAGGCTGCAAGCGCCGTGGGACCGATTGTATCAGCCAAGAATCTACTGATAAGCCGCCTCCTCAAGGAAGCAACAGGCATCTGGTGGACAGGCTGGGTCAGGTGGAGGCGTTGGTCGGGCAGCTCCTCAAGGCGGCCGGTAACAAAAGGTATCACACTGATGATATCGTGTCGTCGTCAAGGTCAAGATCGCGGCGACGAAACTATAGAGGAAGACCAAGTCGGTCGAGATCACCGCGCCGTCCAAGCAGCCCGGCCGCTTCTGATGCTGCTGACTTGGTACACAGCAGGCACGTAACTCACACCAACACAGTACGTCTGACGCTTCATATTCAAACTGGCGTCTTGGTTCTAAAAACCAGCAGATTAATCCCCAACAACAGAGAAATTCTTCCACGACGGCTCCGCTACCACACACAGGGACCCCTTCTGATGATTCGTCAACGCTAGGGCAGTACGATGCGCTGTGTCGAGAGCTTCGCGCTGCTTGGCCCAGCCAAGAAGACATGGAAATCATCCTATCCATTCCAGTAGAGGCGTCATCAATCATCCGTGGAGTAATATGCACACAGCCAACCAACTCCCCTAGTCTACCATTGCCAACAGAGAGAACCTTGTTGGAGTTGCCGCCGCCAGGATCTCACCCGGCTCTGATCGCACGAAAAATGCTGATATTGGCCGGATTCCTTCAAGGGATGCCACATTCATCCGCTGGACACCTTGAAAACCTCAGCATGAGCCCCGATGAGACCATGTCACGCCTTGTCAAGACGGCTCATAACCTAGTGACCTGCAACGACGAACTGGTCGCTTCCATCGAGGGTATCGAGAGTATCATGCTTGAGGCACTATATGAGAACTACAGGGGTAATCTCCGCCGCTCATGGCTGGCTGCGCGTCGAGCGGTTATGATAGCGCAGATGCTGGGCCTCAACAGGGGCGTTAAACCGCTGTCCTTGACCGGCACCACCATCAAAGCTGACGAGAGGTGGTTTCGTCTCGTCCAGCTTGACCGCTACCTATCTCTCATGCTAGGCCTGCCACAGAGCTCACTTGAGGATGGCTATGCGACTCCCGAGGCCCTTGAGTCTTGCTTGGCTCTGGAGCGCATGCAACGTCTAATCTGCGTCGCAGTCGGGCGTCTACTACGCCGAGGTTCCTCGGATATGTATGACCCTACTACCACCAAGGAGATTGATAAACTTTTGCGAGCCGCCTCTGTAGCGATGCCAGCTCAGTGGTGGGTAGCTCCAAGCCTGCTATCGGGATCTACTCATATGGAGACGATTCGCGAGATGCTGCGCTTCAACGATCACTTTATGCATTATCATTCCCTCTTGTTGTTGCACATGCCATATTTAATACGCACGGAGCCTGAGAAGGAGTTCGAGTACAACCAGGTGACAGCTGTCACGGCGGCTCGCGAGACTATATCCAGGTTCCTATTGTTTCGTGCCTCCCATTCGGGCTATTGTTACTGTCGAGGGGTGGACTTTTTAGTCTTCACCTCTAGCGCAGCGTTATGCCTTGCACATATAACCCAGCAGGGGCGCCGTCGGACCGATGAAGCTGGATATCATTTCCTGGCACACCAGCAGCTGAGCGACCGCGGTATGTTGGAGCAGACGTTGGAGAAGATGCAAGATATGGTGGCTCGGAACGATGACTCGATCGCCACTAATGTGACTACTCTTCTTCAACATGTCCTCGATATCGAGGAAGACTTGGCTAATGGGGGGAGATACACTGTTACTTTGGATCCAAAGCCGAAAGAAGAGGGGGATCTTGGATGCAGGGTGAAGCTCAGTGATGATGACACTGTCTTGAACATTTACATCCCCCACGTCTGGGTTATCAAGATCAAACGAGACGGCGATGGACAGAAAACAATGCGACTATCGGAGGCCAACGAAACGCGGAGAGGGCAAAGCAACGACACACCAGTGGTAGCAGCAGTCCAGTACGAGGCTGGCATCTTATCACCGAGCAGGGTTTGGCAAAACCTGCCACCTGCCCAGCTCATACCTCTAGAGACCGATTGTGAGCCTGCTAGCCCGCAAGGGCGGGTTGACAGAAATGAAGAGTCAAGTGGGCTTGGTCAGGATGCGATTGTAGGGAACTGGGCTCTGCAGGATATGGATATGGCGTTTCTGGATAATTTTCTGGAAGGAAACGCCGGGCTAGACATGTCGGATGTGTAGTAGATGAAGGCAAAATACAAATAAAGCCAGTCTTTTAGATATTGTCATATACTTGATGCGGAACGTCAAAAATGCCATAGCCTTGAACTGTTTCAGAGATCAAACATTCCCCTGGCAAGAGTCGCACAACGAATGATAGCTGAGTTATATCGACTTGCTCTGCCTATGAGAGAAGAAACAGGGCAATTCGTACTAACGCACTCATTCGTTGTCGACTCTTATATGTCACTCACGATGTCATCTGAGGCGCTCTCGAATTCAGATGAAGTAACACTAACATTCATGAAATCTTCAATCAATGCCCCAAGAGGCTCATTCTGGAACTTCTTTCTCGCCACGAAGGATCTAGTTAAAAGAGGCAAATAAAACGGAGACAAACTCGCAGCCATTGAATGCTCGCTGGACCGTGGCGATTCTCATACGATGTTTCCAGTTTGTAAATCAAGACTTCGCAGAGCATCCCTGAAAGCTTCGGACAAGTCTCCGATGGATGAGGTGGGGTTTTCTGGGCCTACAACATGATCACGATCCCTGATTTGGGACGGCCAAATATTGCGGATTGCGGCAAAAAGGATTTCAACCTTGCTGAAACACAAGCACTCTCAGTATTACCTACCATGGCACAGGATAAGCAGTAAGATTCAAGCTCAAGCCTCTTTCGCGTCGCAATCGCTGACTTCTTACGATAGCAAATTTGTCCTCGTCACCGGTGCCACTGGCTTCATTGGCGCCCATGTTGTCGACGAGCTCCTCAATCGCGGGATTAAAGTGCGCGGGGCAACAAGGTCCTTGGACAAGGGAAATGCCATGAAAGAAGCTCGCCCGCAGCACGCAGAGAACCTCGAGTTTGTACAGATACAGGATTTTGAAAACCCCGGGGGACTCGTGGAAGCCGTCAAAGGCGTTGATGGCGTGATACACGTGGCCAGCGTTCGTACTGTTTGCCCCATCTGTCGAGATGTATCAGACTGACCTGAATTGTAGCCTTTTACATACGACACCGCCAACAATGAGAAAGAGTTGATCATCCCCGCGATAAACGGGGTAAAGTCGATCCTCGAAGCCTGCACGACCAACCCCAGCATCTCCCGCTTGGTGATCACCTCCTCGTTTGCCTCCGTGGTAGACGTGGCCCGCAAAGGTTCTTATTCGTACACTGCCAAAGATTGGAACCCTCTTACTTACGAGGAGGCTGCTGCTCCCACAACCAATTCCGTTGTGGCTTACAGAGGCTCCAAGAAGTTTGCCGAGCTTGAAGCATGGAAGTTTATCGAGGAACAAAAGCCGACATTCGACCTTGTTACTCTTTGCCCTCCAATGACCTTTGGGCCGGTTGTGCATCCGATTTCGAGCATCGACAAGCTCAACGAGTCAAACGCCGTGCTCTGGTCCATCGCACAAGGAGTCTCTGCCCTGCCAATGGCAAGAGTCCCTTTTTGGATTGACGTTCGAGATCTCGCTGTTGCTCATGTTCAGTCTCTTCTGGTCAAGGAAGCAGGGGGGAAGAGATTCACCCCTACTGCGCCTGAAAAGTTCTCTTATGGTCTGGCAGCTCAAGTGATCTCGGAAGAGTTCCCGGACTTGAGGCAAGCGGTCCATTTAGAGGATCAAGTTATTGATGAAAGCAAAAGTCTGGATGGAGTAACTGCTGGGAGTGAGCTTGGTTATGAATATCGAGGCTTTCGCGAAACAGTGAAGGATTTTGTTGCTCAAGCTGCATCCTGGAAGTAAACATTGTATCACAGCGAGATTCTCAAAGAGCTTTAATTAACCCGAGGGTATCACAAAAGACAGAAGCCACTGGCAGCTAAGTAGGTAAAGGAAAATATAAGTAAGTATCTTATAATGATAAGTAAATACTTATGATAAGATTAGCCTAACTTCTCGCGATTATAAACTAAGCCTTGCCTTAGGCTTTATGTGATCTTAGATAAGTGTCACCAAACTGATTGTCAAGCTGCTCGATAAACCCCAAAAGTATATTCTTCGTAACATACATTCTAGTAGTACCCCAATACCGGGTGCCCTTAGTGACCTCGACACGGTTGCGACTTGAGTGGTTTTATTTCTCCCGATGTGAGATAAATTTTTTTTTTTAAAGAAGTGACAAATATCCAATGTATGTAGCGAGCCCGAGGTCGAAAATCTGCCTGAAACTGAAAACGGCGGTTGTGAAGATCTGCCAAAGTTGCAACAAGAAAACCGATCCGAGCATCCACTTCGGCTATTATATACCATCAAAGACAGGCTAGATCGCTAGTGGCATCGCTATATCGGCCTATTGATAGCACAATGAGAAGAGGAAGCTCAGACAGGAGTTGGGGCCGTGGAAAGAACAAAAGGCAAAGGAGATGAATGATCGTAACACTGATAATCAAGACGATATTACGGATGAGGAGAACGAGGACGATCCGTTGGAGCTCAAGGTCGTCGAAGAGATGAAGAAAAGCACCTTGAAGCTTATTTGATTGACGAAGATACTTAGAAGGGCGTGAAGGACAAGAATACCATGATGGAGCTGGTTGTTTACTTCCCTGAGGTCGAGTATAACGAGTCGCATCACTCTCCAATTCTAAGAACGGATCAGATTTCCCACTGTGCTATTAACGGGTCGATGTAACGATGCCACTTGTGATCCAGCCTGTCCTTAATGGTATTTAACAGTCGAAGTGGGTATTCGGCGATAAACCACAGACCTTTCAATCTCTTCAAAAGTAGGCAGTAATGGCCTAACAGTAGCATAGCGGCAGGTTGCTTCTGGTTAAGTAGCCTCATGTATTCGATTGGCACAACCATCGGCCAGACTCGGACGGCATACCAAGCGTTGAAACCGTCACCAAAGACTTCAGCCGTGGCGAACCCGCGGCCAAGCTTGATAGCTGCATCTTCAAGAACCCCTCGGTCAGCAAGAGACCGCGAGTTTCCATCATCTCTGAGAAAAGCCAGCAACGGCGCCGTCATATATGAAACCGTCGCTGGATCGATCGCAGTGTAAATCGGTACCTCCCACTTCTCCGCCAGCCGCGCCAATGGACCAGCGGAAATCACGACTTTGTAGCCACCGACTAATGTGCAGGCGTTGCGCATGAAATACAGCCAGCTGCATAGAAAGTCCTGGTGCGTGCTGGAAGGATCAGTGAGGAGCAGGTTCGGGTCATGTCTCGCGGCCCCAAGAGAAAAGACGATGAGAAGATGCGTGAATGCTACGATTGCTTCGCAGTTGGCTTCAGTCACATGCGCGACAACCTCCCGGAACAGTTCCATGGCCCTGTTCTGGTGGTTGTGAGCGCATACGAGATACTCGTGCTTTGTAGGGTGCTTGCTGGCGAGGTGCAGAGCAGAACAGGCCAGCACGGCGTGTACGAGAAACGGGTTGCTTTCGGCAATACGGGGAACAGCAAGACGCCAGAGGTCCTCGTGGTGGCTAACCATGGTCGCAGAGGTTGATGACTGAAAGTGCTCCATCAACTCAATATCAGAAAGTCTTGGCGAAACGCTGCGGCTTTCTTCGACGCAAGGGCCTGCCACATCGAGGCTTGGGTTCATAACCTGATGAATACGTCTATTAGAGATGCGTTTCCCAATGGAGTCGTGGACAAGGATGAGTGGAGAAGGAGGAGGCTCTACTTGTTCTGACGCTTTCCCATGGCTCGCTAAAGGCCTTGTGAAGTAGTATAAAAGATTTCCACGGAAGAACGTCTGCAGAGGTGCCAGCCGCCAATCCGTATTCGCGCGGCCATGCCGTTCATGAGCCGAGAGCCAGTGCTTCTGCATCCGTTTGGTAGATATGCACAAGTACGTGCAATCTTGACCAAGACACGCCAAGCCATCAAACACTGGTAAGAACGAGATGGGAAAATTGGTGATCTTGGCCTCGATAACATCTTGGGGCTTAGCAAGGTCAAACCCAGTGGCGTAAGCAACATATGGACGCCGCGCAGACCGGTATATCTTGTGAATCTCTTTCAGGTGGCGATGAATAGCCTGGGGCTGAATTGCGTATTGACAAAGGCGACATACTAGAACTCTGTGTTCGAGGTGATAAGTTAACAGCTCTTCGGGAGGAGGAGCGTTGTGAGTTGTCATGGTGGATGTCATTGTGAGGTGTAAGCTGACCGACATGGAACGGCACCAGAGGTTCTTGAAGACGAGTTCGATCGAAACATGACTAATAAAGCTTTACCCTTGCTTTCTTGGTCTCACCCTCGATTATGCACGCTAAAATCCGAAATCGACGGTGCCGTTCCATGGCTTTGTGGGGTGACCCTTGATGCTTACCCCTGGCTTTTCCTATCCTGGATGACTCTTCTCTATTGGGATTCCCAAAGGAAGCCTCATTACTACTCTACTACGGAGTAAATGCCACGGGAAAACGACGCCTTCAACTTTGATCCGAAGCTTACAAACACTGTCTATCATTAGCTTACACAATCTAGCGTGAATGGCCCGGATCGCAACATACCCCAGCCTTGACAGCCATTACTCCAGTAGGCTCTGAGTATATAAGTCCTCATAGTCCCAGACGCATAACAATATTGTCTAGTAGGCATCAACACTCTCAAACGACACTTTTACTCCTATAGACCACACCCCTAAACCCCTACAAAAAGCCACAGGCAACATGCGTATTCCCATCACCGCCCTAATGATTGGAGCACTTGCTTCTTGGGCTTCATCTTCTCCAACTTTGGTCCACCGCAATTCGCAATCAGGTTTTCAGAAGATCGCTGAGCTTCCGGGCGTCTGGATTGAAAATGTCGCTATGAGATCCAACGGCAACCTCCTTCTCAGCGTGTTGAAGAAAGATGGTAACCTGTTATCCATCGATCCGTCCCAAAAAAGTCCCGAGGCGCATGTCATCGCTCGAGTGCCAGGTGTCAACTCTCTCGCTGGAATTGCAGAAGTCGGCAGAGACGTTTTTGCAGTCGCCGGCATGATCTATGACACGGCAACTTCTTCGTACACGAAAGGGTCCATGAAGATTGCCCTGATCGATTTTCAAAAGTGCGGAGGCTTCAAACAAGGCATCCCCTCTGTTCGCGTCGTCCTTGAGGGAAGAGAAGGTAGCCCTGTCAATGGCATTACCAGTCTCCCAGCCCACAAGCATGTTATTCTGGGTGCACTCACCGCTACCGGAGAGATTCTACGACTCGACACTCGTACTGGTGCCACGGACATCGCCTTTCAGGACGATGAGCTGGCTCCTGGCCCAACTGGCCCATATCCTTTCGGCGTCAATGGCATCAAGATCTTCCGCAACCATCTATACTTTACCAACTCACGCCGCCAGACGTTCGGACGTGTTGAGATTGACGAGTTCGGAAACAAGGTTGGCGAGGTCCAAGTTATCGCTCGAGTTCCAGGCAGCTCGACTACGGCACCGGATGACTTTGCAATGGACAAGCACGGTAACGCTTACGTGGAGTACTTTCCGAATCGCCTAATTAAGATCACCCCCAGCGGAGAACAGACTGTCATCATCAACGGCGGCCTTGCAGGACCGACGAGTACCGTTCTTGGAAAGGACGGCCATAGTCTTTATGTTGTTACGGCGGGCCAGGGCTTAGAGTCAGTGATTGGTGGACAAGTGGTCAAGGTCGATCTCTAGAATAATTTGTCCATCTTGATTTTCTGCATGATAGCTGCACCGATGTCACTGTAACTATGGACGGGAAAGACGCGATCGGACGGTGATGGAACTACGGTATTGCATGAGAAGATGGGGAACGGGTGATTTTCGTGTTGGACATAACTGCATTCTTGGGTTACTATTCTAAACCAAATAGGACTCTAAACTCAAGCGAACTATCTTCAACCATTTTGAGTTTGTTTGGGATGATGGAATATTATATGTTTATATCTAAATACTCCCTAGATTGAGATTGCTAAAGGAGTCAGTATCATTCAAACTGAGTTAGGCTTTGTAGATAACCAAGTCAGACTATTGTTCTTTTCTCCGACAGTATTGCTTTACGTATGTTTAAGATCGAAACCGCGATACCGCCTCAACGGCAATATTCTCAACGTGCATCAGTCTTTGGGTCCGAGCCCAGAAGCTTGCTCATAAATCTTTATTTGAATTTTGGCTTTTCTACGCCCTGGTTTAGTAAGGTATCTAGGTAACAGTGTTCTTGCTGAGGAACAGGGTCTGGACGTTGCAGAATCCCTTCAGTCCGTTGACACCCCACTCAGCGCCAATACCACTCTCCTTGTGTCCGCCAAAGGGTGCAATCGGTGTGATGTCAAAGTGGTTGTTGACCCAGACGGTACCAGCCTGAAGTTGTCGTGCAACCTTCTCGGCGTTCTCAAGGTCGTTGGACCAGACAGACGCACCCAGACCCATCAAGGTGTTATTGGCGCGCTCTATCGCTTCTTCCTCAGTCTTGTATGAGAGCAGAGGGAGGATGGGGCCTGTAGGGGGATTTGGTTAGCAAAAGTGGAAAACATCGAGTGTCTGGTCATTGGACTGTGCTTACCAAAAGGCTCATCCACGACAATTCGTGAGTTCTCGGGAGGGTTGTCGATGACAGTAGGGGTGATGTAGTATCCCGACTTGGGCTCGGGATCGAACTTGCCACCGGCAGCGACCTTCCAGCCTTGCTTCTCGATGTCGTCAAAGAATGTCTTGACTCGGTTGTACTGCATGGAGTTTTGGACCGGGCCGTGGCTGGTGCCCTCCTTGGAACCGTCGCCAAGGGTGTAGCTCTTGACATGCTTGACAACAGCATCCCTGAACTTCTCGTAGATGGACTCGTGGACGTAGATACGCTTCACGTTGAGGCAGATCTAATTGTGGGTCAGTCTCGTGATGCGTGGCCTGTAAGTCTGATTCTCGGTGGTACATACCTGACCGGAGTTGAGGAATCCAAAGAATGCAGTCTATTCTCGTGAGTCAGTCATGAGGCTTATCGTCCTCGAAGCGGGAGGCTTACCTTCTCCGCAACCTTCTCAATATCCACGTCGGGGAGGACGATGGCGGGATCATTGCCACCACTGCATGTATGTTAGCTCTCTGCTCTATCATGAGCGGGGTGTCGTGTCGGGGCAAGTCTCACAGCTCAAGGGTCACTCTCTTGAGAGTCTTGCTAGCGCTCTGTAGCACCAGCTTTCCGGTGGCGGTTGAGCCTGTGAAGCTGATCTTGTCGATGCCGGGGTGGCTGGTGATCCAAGGACCCAGCTTATCGTCACCACTGAGCGATTGCACAACGCCGGGAGGGAAGAACTGCTGAGCCAACTCGACCAGCTTGAGGCCGCAGTAGGGTGTGAACGGTCTGTCTCACAGGTTAGACATGTCTCAGTTTCGCCCAATGACGATCAAGGGGATGTCTCACGAAGGCTTGACAATCATGACATTACCAGTCACAAGAGCGGGGGTGATCTTTGCGGCTGCCAGCATGAGAGGGAAGTTCCAGGGAATGATTGCGGCGGCAACACCAAGAGGTGTGTATCGTGTCACGACCTTGCGGTCCTTGGTGTCCTCAATGACATCCTCGGGAAGGCCGATGTTGGCCTGTCCACGGATCCACGCAACGGTGGCATCTGCCTCACCATCGGCTTGGACGACCTTCAAACAGAGTCAGTACAGGCACGTCGTCAAAAAACAGTTCGCATCTTACAGGCTTTCCCTGCTCAGAGGTGAGAAGCTGGCTGAACTCCTTCTTCAGAGACTCGACAGCGTCCGCCCACGCAAGCACAGCGCGCTTCCGCTCCTCGTAGGGAGTCTTTGACCAGGACTTGTAGGCCTTTCTGGCGGCCTCGACGGCCTTGTTCAGGTCCTCCTCGGTGGCAACAGGGACCTCCGCCTTGGCCTCTAGCGTGGCGGGGTTGATGCCATGACGAGTCTCCTTGGTCGGGGCGCTTTTGCCGTCAATGATCTGGACAAAGTTGTCGGTGAGGTCGAGTGAAGGAGCCATGATGAGAGTATGTCTGTAGATGAGTTGTTGAACCGGATGGGAAAGAGGAGTTGGGTTGGGGCTCCGCAGATACTCATGCCTCGAGCTAGCTTTTATACCAACGTCAACGACGCCATGTCTCTTCCAAACCCCCGCACTTGACTTTGTCCAACGCCACCAACATGACGGCGAATCATTATCTTTGCGGAGAAGAGGGGGGCGGACCGAGGCCCGGCTAGATAGGCTTTCAAATCCGAGTCTAAAGGCAAATAGTGTGGACGTTCATCCACTTCGTGATGTAGCCAAAACTAGCATCACCCCTGATTGGCTCCTTATACTCCGATCTTCTGAAACAGACCCATCGAGACACGGCAGTTCGCGGCCCTCGGGACCGGATCCCGAGCAAAGTCGGCTTTGCTTATTAGGAATGCCAGGACGCAACTCGTAAACCCTTCAACTCTCTACTACATGATTGTAGGTTTCAGAAGCGATATTCTGACTATTCATTGTCTTGTCTCGTTCGAGGGGGAACCGAAAGCACGAACCCACAGTGAGACCATTAATGGCCCCATAAGATCTTCGACCGAATCGCCCCCCTGGAGCCCCTACTTCACCCTGCCCGAAAAACGCGGACCCAAGGCATCGGCAAGCATTAGATTGGCTACGAATAGCTTCACCTGATCAGATTGAGCTAGTCACGCGACTTTGATCGTGTCGACCGATCTGACTATGACGCTCGATGCATAACCTAGCTGACAGGGGATGACCTTCTGGTACATAGGAGATATTATGCACAGCCGAAGTACCTCTTGGGGCTCCACAGCAAATGTTTTGTCGCGAAAAGATCAGGGCCTGAGCGAATAACTTCTCCCCGGTCTACGCGTCTGAGCCAACAAGACGTTGTATGCAAGCGGGGTTCCAAGATGAGCACGAAGCCAAGTGGCCCGACTATGGTCCAACGATTCCCTGTCGAACCAGAGACTTGGCAAGCAGCATGCAAGGAATATACGTTGTATACCGTCTGGCTGGTCTCCAGCAGGACAGTATCTGAGACTGTTCGGAGCCGCAACTGCTGAGAATCAGTCATTGACCCGGTGCCTGGACGCAGTTTGTCAGGCTGATGCTTGCACGCAAGGTTGAGCATCATCTTATTACGCGATCGATATCGCACACCTTGTCCTGGACATGGAGTAAGGGGTCGGCGCCCCTTTGCACGGGACGGAGTACGAACAGTGCCCGTGGGGGAGCGCATCGGCCCGCATCAAGCTTGAGACAAAGATTCGGATGAGATTTATCCACCAAATCAACTGTTTCTGATTCTCTGACCAGTCCATCAAGTTCCATGGCTTGCAAGCTCATCTGGAGTTGAGGGTAGGGTCTCGCGATGAGACCCATTAAGCGCTGTCGAAAAACGGGGGTATCTTCCCACAAATGCACATCAAACCGCAAAGACTTGGTCGGCCCAGCTCTGCGCACACCCAAGATACGCCGAGCGTAAGCGGAGCCTCAGAGGTCAAGTCTGGCTGCAAAACCTACAAGTATGTCTTTCGATGCACTTGAAAGGCACGTTTTTCTGTCTCTCATGCATGGTTTTCTTTGGAATGTTAGTCAACTGTGGGTTGAAGAACCCGACGCAAAAGGTGAGATGAGCGAGACTTGGGCTGCAGGCCGTTATTGTGAATTTCTACAAAACCAGATTAAGGGTCTCTGGAACAGAACACAACGTGTAATACTGTATCCGCATACATGTTCATATTCAGCGCTCCTTCCGGAATGGAGACATTGTAGATCAGCTTCCGCCATCTCGATATCTTCAGTTCACTGGCCACTCAAGTGTCCTTCACGACTTCGGAGTCAACTTAGTCATTTACTTCGGCTTCGTAGGCGCACTCGAGTTCTCTACCTTCATTTGCCGCTGTGGGAGTAATGTCTACTCCAGGTGGTTGAGACAGAGCCCAGGGTATTTCACGCCGCTCTCGCCATCAGCGCGTTCAGCGGGCGATGCTACGCTCTCGCAGACAGCGATACCATTTCATGGTCAGCTCAGTCTCTGCGTATTTGGTTGCGGGCTTGGGCCTACCCATACTATTACTATTGACGACTGTTAGCCTTAAAAATGATTCAAATTATATATCAACCAAAATTCCCAGAGAAGATGGCGTGTGTTGCGTGTAAAATACAAGATACAAAATACAAGATTGTTATTCTGGCATCCACAAACACGTTCCCTTTAGTCTTGGAAGTAAAAACCAACATGGTAATCAATCTCTCTTCTTCTGAGCAGCTTTGGCCATCTCGCTAGATACCGGGATGATACTCTGCACGATATTGTCCTATAATCGTATTAGATGACTACAAGGCTTGAAGATGCATCAGACTCACAAAGATTGGCTTGGGCAACATATAGCATGCCATTCGAGCGAAAACCGAGTTTGTGCCAACCCAGAGAGGACCAGAAGCTCCCTTTTCAACCTGGGGAACTACCTTGGCCGCATACTGCGTTGAAGGCATCGCGCCATCTTGAAGACCACCTTCACTGAGTTTATGAACAAAGTCTCGGATTTCGTAATAGTTTGAAGTCTCAGACAGTTCACTTCGTTCTTTATGGTTAAAGAAGTTGGTCTTGACAGCACAGGTGTATAGAGTCAGGGTCCGAACGCCAAGTGGTTCGAGCTCGTGACGCCAGGTCTCGCTGGCTGCGGCAAAGGCAGCCTTCGAGCCATTATACACACCTAGAGAATTAGCGAGTTATCTTTAAGGTGCTGACCGGAGGCCTTACTCATAAACGGCAGGGGAAGATATGCGTAGGAAGACGTGTTGTTGACGATGCACCCCTTGGCATTGATCAGAAGAGGAGCAAAAGCCTGCAGCATGGCCAACGGTGCCCAGAAGTTTAGATCAAAAAGTCTTCTCCCCTCCTCAATTGAAACATCCAGAGCAGGGAGAATAGAGCCGCCGCCGCCGCTGTTGTTGACGAGGACATCCAGTTTGCCCTGCGTTTCTCTCTTGACGGTCTCGACAGCAGCGGCAATTGAGTCGGAAGATAAGACGTCGAGCGTCAACACTTTGACATTTTTCGCTCTGGAAAGGTTGTCTGAGATCTTTGTCGGATTTCGTGCAGTTACAAAGACATAGTATCCGCGTTGATGGAACTCAGCGGCCAATGCCACCAGCGGAGCAGCCGGTGACGAGTACAGATTTCCGAAGAGAATTCATGGTCAAAAGTGAGTGGGAGTAGAGATCCAAGTGGGCAAGAATCTACATGAGCGAAGCGACTCATCTTTATCTATATAGACATTCGCTGCCCTGGCCATTTGGCTTCAACAGCACGAGCGAAGAGGAGGACGTCTTATTACCCAAGCCTCCATCCTTGTTCTAGGGCCAAGTCGCTATACCCAAAACGGCAAACAAAGGTGGCCTTGGCATCCGTGCTGACGCGCAGCCCATCAAAGTCATTATTAAGCCTCATCTCTCAGGCTCAAAGGTGAGCGTGTCTTTCTGACCTTTTCCAAGTCAGGTAAACAGTTTGAAATGCCAAGACTGAAAAAGATGCCGGGGCCGGACCAGACACAGCCGTCTTTAGGCCCATTTGCTTTCATTGTATCCTCCAACGTCGACAAAACTGATCCGGCTACCAGGAAGCTTATCCGAAGCCATGTGATGCGAGGCAGAAAGCTGAAACAGGGCCTCTCTGACAAACGAAACGGCACAGGGGCAAAAGATGATCCCATACGCAAGAAACCGCTTGAGCTGGGAGAAGTTGTCGCCATGTATACGCCTCGCATAGTCAGGCGAATTGGTTCAGATTTGTCTTTCATCCAGTCTGCCGATCACATAGACGTGTCTGTGCTATTAAACATAGCAAAAGGTTTGAAAAGTCTATCTCAGGTCAAAATACCCCGAAGACTAATACCATACTAACATAGTCTCGCCGATTGCCATCAAGGTTATTTTCCCTCTGGTGGCGGCCATTGGTTTCCAAGCCGAGAACAGAGAATGGCTTCACTTGGTCAGTCAAGATACCGCGGCACTTCATGTAACAGCTTTCGCATTTGAAGCCTTCATGGACACCGTTCTACGCCGCCAAGAGCACGGCATTAATCCAGCGGCAACGATGCATCTCCAAAAAGGATTGAATCTCCTCCGCAAGAGGCTCGCGACCAAGGAAGATGACTCGAAAATCTCGGATTCTACCATCGGAGTGGTCTTGAAGCTCGCCAGCGCCGCTCACTTCAATGGAGATCTGCGAGCCGCAAGGCAGCATATGGAAGGCCTTGGGAAGATGATTGACCTTAGAGGGGGATTGGATATCTTCAAGGGCAAACAGCTACTTGTAGACATGCTGAGGTAAATGGGAATACAAACGCAGCTGCTGGTAACAAGTGCTGATCTCTGGTAGGTGTGACTTGAGCATTGCCCTGCTCAATGGCGAAAGACATTTCTTTTTTCGTCAACCTTCAGAACCAGTGACTGAATACCCCGAGACGCTGCTTATGGGCCCAGAAGACATCATGGTTTCCGAAGCTATCTTCAAGACAGTTCGATCCTTGGACCCCAAGTTAGGGACAGCCTGGCGGGCTATGAAGAGGTTCTGCTCGCTAGTTAACCTTGGTACACAAACCCAGCGGCTGATGAGTCCGAATCTCATATACGAAACGATGGCTGCAGTGACCTACCGCCTGCTTGAGATGCAGTTCGTCACAGGATCCATTAACAAAACTATACGACATGGTCTTCTGGTCTATTCACACCACATCTTTCTGCAGTGGCAGGATATAAAGCTACCATATCAACATTTCTCAACAGCTTATCGCCAATGTATCCTGAGCTTTAGCAAGTCTGATAAGGCTTGTTCCGAGCTGATGCTTTGGTTGTTGATGAGTGGAGCAGTGTCGCTTTACAACATCATGGATGAGGACTGGCTGAGGGATCTATTACAAAAGTATATTAATAAGTGTGAGGTGAAGGCCTGGAAAGATATGGACAAGATCTTGAAGTCATGTATGTGGATCACATTGCTGGACGAACAGCGAGGGAAGAAAGTGCTTGACGCAGTTGTGGGGACTTGAGAATATTACATGTAAATATACAAGTAGTCAAAAAGTGATGGAGTTAACACAGATGGTTTACTATCATCATCTCATAGCTCATAGGTATTCAATAGCTGCAGCACTGTTGTCCGTGGACTGCCAGTTTGTTGAGCCAGTAGTTGGCTATAAGAAATGCCAATCACTCGGTGTCCGGTAAAGGAAGCAGATCCACGTCTTGATGGGCAGCATGAGGGATTTTTCAAACAGGAACAAGGCAGCAGGAAAGAGGCTGGCAAACAACTCGTAGACCAATGCATTTCGATAGGTCAACCTTGGAAGCTCATGGGGTATCCCCGCTCAGCCTAAGATGAGCGGGGTGATGGTGTCGTTTCAGCGATTCAGCTCTTGTCTTGGCTCCGATCTGTTGGCTTTCTCTGCCGTGGTTGGCGTCCATTGGCCAATTGTAGATCGGCCATGTTCCTTGAGAGTTGCAGAAAGGATGCCTAATATCGACTCAGCCCCCTTCGTATCTCGCTCATAAAGTAAAGATCCACGCACTTTACAGCCGAGACGGCTCGACCAACTCTAAATCGACGTCCATCGCACTCGATGACATATGATCCTGTGTCTTCTTGAGATCTCCCAGCTCTCATCTTTACCGTCTCGTCATGGACAACGAAGAACTTAGATTGAAACGAATGGACCAGGACCTGCTCGGCCGGGCACTCGAATTCTTTTCTCGCTGGCGCGGAACATTCATCCAAGCCGACGCAGCATCATGCTATGAAGGCCTTTCGGGTGCCTGGGGACTTTGTCTTTCGTTGCTAACTCAACTGACTAGCCAAGATGCCATCATTTCCGAATTTGACGCCTTTCAGACCCAGTTGCGAGTTGAAGCCGGAACTTTGAGGGCTGTCGGCGCTGAGCTTGGAGTACTCGCCGACGTTGAGAACAACACCCCTCTCAACCCTCGCTTGTCGAACTGGCAGCTTGTCAACGAAGCTTTTGATATACTCGCCGATATTTCACATGGTCTTTTATGGTTTCTAGATGATTCTTGGCAATACAAAAGGCCAATAAGAGAATCCAATTCGTCCCGCGCGCCGCTAGGAACCAGGATGAAGAGCGCATTGAAGTGGCGCAGTCGAGGCAAAGGGATTTACACGGACTATTTGGTAGAGATTCATGAACACATCGAAGACTTGGTCATTGTTCTTGGCCAAGAACCGGTTGTCGATGGCCTCCCGTCAGCACCCCTCGAACCGCCGCAAGGCGGCGCTGCTCAGGCCGCTTCTACACGCGCAGAAGAGAGCACCAACAGGAAATTTTTCGAAGAACATTGGAGTGATGGCAAAGTAAGGGTAACCAAAATCCATATACCTATAACTCTCGAAAGAGTTGTTGTGCAGGATGAGGAAGCGGAAGAGAATCTCGGTTTTGCGAACCAACCGACCACAGCCAAAGCCCCAAGTACAGGTCAACCTGCTGGAAGATCTGAAGAGGAAGAGGGCCCGTCCGGACCTAAAGACGAAGAAGAAATCGGAGACCGTTTGAGAGGCATGTTACGAATTACCTTGCTCGCGGATCGATATTCAGCATGCTCACTCCTGGGGTGGGAGCGCGTTCTGAACAAGCGAGACCGTGAAATGTATATTGAGTGGGAATACTATAGGCCCTGCCCTCCATCTTGGTGTAAGTAGAGCCCAAAAGATCGAGTCTATGAGGCCATCGTATTGATTTTTGCTTTCTATCCAGCATTGATGTATGCATCCGCAGAGACATTACCCATAAAGTACGACGCCGGTATTGTCACACGCAGATATAGCAGACAAGACAGCGAGGTCAGTATATCCCACTACAGTCAGTTTAGAAGGTTTCCACCTGAGAGTCCGTCGACCTAACTAGAGCCCGCCTCTAGGCTAGTCAGTTATTTGATGGCAAATGGCCCGGAACACGAACGATTCATGGATACGCAGCCGACATGGATCAGTGGGCTCTCAAACTCCAGCCTGAACTTGACGACAGACAAGCCTGTTGGTCCACAGGAAACCTCCCTAACCACAGCCCAAAACGACTCATCCAATGGCTGGGAGATCTCCAGCAACGCAAAGCGCTCCCTCACCAGATCACAGAGCAGGAAATGCTCGCATATATGATGGAGCTACTTGGACCAGAAAACATGGAAGAGCGTGAGCCAGGCGCTAGTTACAACTCGTACTGCCAAATAGCGGACCTGCTCCTGACACTGAACCGCACCGACGAGCTTCCAGCGTACCATGAAGGAACCTCTCCGGCAAGAGAGCTGTTCGACGTGAAGAGGTTGTTCCAAATTGTAGTAGCTTACGAGTTGAAGCTGCGTTTGGACCAGCGTACGACAACTATCGTTGACAACGTGAGCGACCAGGCAATAGCCGCAATGGAGATGGCATATCGATGGATTCAAGGCGTTCACCTTACAAGTATATCGCCAGAGGGGACAAAAGATACCTTTAACGTCAGAATGCTCGTCTATAAGCGGCAAGTGGAAGGCTTGATCGAATTCGCCACTCTAGTGAACTGGCCGGCATTTGAGGAGGCGCGCAAGGTTCTCAAGGCGCAGAGAGAGACGCATATGGAAATCGGAGTCAGAAGCATCACACACAGGTTGACCAACTGGCTATACGGAACCGTGGTTCCAGGAGGTGGCTTCGTCTTTACCATACTGGCGGCTCTTGTGGCTGCTACACCAAGCCTCGGCGCGATTGAGGATCCCCAGTTTTTCTCTTCTGGGCTCGTGCTCCACGATCGATCATACTGGCGATCTAGGCATGTCCTCGGACGTGTTTTTGGTGGCAAGAAGGCTGTTAACTGTGCCAACGGCTGGGTTGGACCTTGTCCAATGCCTCTCCGCAACGGAGATGCCGAAGAGATCACGCCGGGCTGGTGGCGCATAGAGGAAGAAGATGTGCCTTTCACCAGGGTCGGAAACGTACCGTCGGAGTGTGGAATTGGCTATGCTGGCTTCGATGTTATTGAGGATAAATCGAGTGGCAAGAAAAAGGAAGGAGATGGCGAGACAGCAAAGGGAGATCCAATGTGGGTTGGGACAATTCCGCCTCGGAAATCGCCGACATTGGTCAGATACGAAGGTCTGCATTTCTTGCAGCCGATCAGAACCACGGAGGATGACGAGAAAGAACCGTTGAGAAGAGCTGTTCTCGGCTTCTACATCGACAACAATCCGATGGGCGTGCTCTATCTGCTAAAGTACAACCCTACCTTCATCTTCGCCCCGCGATGCATCCACGGCCCTCACCTCGTTGACTTGAAGGACTGGCCGAAGCTTCAGCACGTCGTGGACGTGAAAGACTTGGGGGACCATGTGCACGTTGACGAGACGGAGAAGAGGGTCATCATCATCGATGCTACCGGACGGGGCGAGTGTGAGTTAATGGCGAGGGCGTGGTGTTCTCAGCGCGGCCAGCACGCTGTCATTGCTGTCGAAGGTGGACTTACGTGCTTTACGTGCGCTGTGAGGGCGGCTAGTGGTCAGGGCTTGGGTGTTGGATGTTTGATTTGGACTTCTGGATAGGTGAATCTGATGTTGGTCTTCAGAATCAGGGCGTTTCTTGTACAGAACATAATCTACAACTACTGTCATTTGACTATGTCAGCACTTACTAAGTGGAATATGGACGAGCTCTTGTGAACATGCGATGAGCTGGAGATTAGATTACCATGTCGTCTGAGGCATATCGTCAGAAACAAAGCCTTATATCGGCCAGTCTTCTTTTAGAGAATGGCTCCAGTGTATGTTCAAGCCATCGTCACTTTGTCCGGTGGCCTGATTATCCACCCAGGAACATTCAAGGTTGTCGAGCAGTTCTTTACCGAAGAGAGCATCGCTTATCAGTGGTTCTTATAGGCACTGGAGACTATAAATGGTGATCGCTCCTAAAGTTCGCCAACAATCTCCTCGCCTTCTCCCCCCTCGATGGTCCAGTCTTGTAGCCAAGCCTTGACAAAACTGATGATTTCCTTCTGAGCCTTGGCAACAGCCGGTGGAGGCAAACCAGTCGAGCTGCTGTTAGGCTTTACTCCATTCTCATCCCAATGATGCACTCCATGCTCAATGAGGATAAAGGGCTCACTGATTGTCGACTCTCTTGGCGGCAAACCAATGCGGTGAGGCGTAGCTGCTCGCCAAGGGTCTACAGCTCCGTCGATAAAGGCGACTCGGGGGAAGCTAAAGTCGAAACCACCCAGTTTATTGATGGACTCGACATTTGGTGGCTCGGTGATATTGAATCCCTCTCTGCAATGAATGGTTGAGTACTCAAGATCGATAAGGCGGGAAATCAATGGCAGCTGGCCCTCGGGCACGCCAGATCCTGTCTGAAAGTAGCCCCATCTGAATCAAATTAGCAACAAAGCAGCAGGATCTCGAAAAGCAATGTACGTACTGAGTGCAAGTCTGATAACCCCAACTCCGTGCCCATCCTTGGTGAAGATCGGTCCGATTATTCTGTCCACGGCTAGAGTAGCACTTTTTGACGCTCTTGTTCTTGCAAGAGGTTTGCAGGTCGGTCTTGACATATGACCTGACATAGCCGATGTAGTTGATCATGCGGTTTGAAAGAAGCTCAAGCTCAGCGTTGTATCCGGCAGCGCAGAGAAGGTCATGGACAACAGGAATGAGATGTCTTGTGCTGGCGAAGAGAACATGATCGGAAGAGATGCTGGCACAATAGAATCCAAAGTCTGCAACGTCTTCCTCGGGATCCCAGTTGGTTGACTGTAACCCCGTAATTCCCCGACTGATAGCGCTGGCAAAGTCATCATCGCGAAGCTCCTCCAGACCAAACGTGTTCTTGAGCTGTTTCTTTCGATCTTCATCCTGACCGAGCAGGATATTGTCGACGACGTGTGTCAGTTTCTGGGTAGTGTTCGCGCATTCGCCAGGGGCAAAGAGCCGGGCTGCCTCATAATATTCCCAGTAGTCGACAATGGCCTCTGTGACGCCGGACGACGAGATGCCGCCCCAAAAGATATCTGGGTAGATCTTTCTCGCAAATGCTGCAAAGGCCCCAGCGTAAGACCCGCCGTAGATGATATAAGGGGCTGCGGATGCGGTGAGGTTGCGGTCTTCAAGGCCAGGGAACGTGATGTGCTGGGCAAAGTACGCGGTGTCTGCGAGGGCCTGCTCCGTAGACAAGAAGCGCATGTTTTCAGCCTTGAGATCTGGTACCGGAAAGCTCGTTCCATAGTATCTGTGCTCTAGGATCACACCGATCCCCCCCGTTGCCTCGGCAAGCATGGCTAGAATGCCGTGATCCAGGAAGGGCAGCCTGTCCTCTCCGCTGGTCTCTCCAGACGCGAGAATGATGACAGGACCTCCCTCGCGATAGTGGTGAGCATCAAACCAGTATCTGAGAGGAAACTTTTCATCAGAATGAGGCTCGTAGAGAGAGTCATTGTGAAAATGATCGATGGGCACGGAAATGTTGATGGCTTTTGGCGGGGAGTTTACGCGACGCGTCGAGGGGCTATCAAACGCCCGAAACTCGGTGCTTGACCCATGAATCTTCCCTTCTACCGTAAAGGCAAGTGTAAAAGCAGCAGCAAAGCTGAAAGCCAATCTGTTCACCATCTCTGAGTCTGTGAAGGTGGTGTTGAGGTTAAGATTAGCACAGACGGACCGCGTCACAAGATAGGCTCCACTTTGATATACCTTGTTGTCTCGGAATCACGAGGCATGACGCATCACGTAATCGACGGGTAGTAGTTTATAAATGAGCACTAGGATATAAAGATGAGGTTTTATTAAAACTAGTTATCATGTGTCAGGTTTCTGTGGGAGAAATTGATTGGAATGTACCGAGTGTTCGATCGGGGATGAACCACTAGCAACATTGCACTAGTTATCAGGCCTTAAAGCTAAATAGATTTACCTCCTTTGGCTTCACAAGTCATAAACTATTAAATTATTTTAGGCCTCATAATAGTAAACCTATTGCTGAATAACAAGGATTTCTATAACTACATGCCCAAGGCAGATACACGCGTAAGTACCTAAAATGCGCCAGTTAAACAAGATACTGACTCTCGCTCTTTTGTTTATCTAGATATTCAGTCCTAATACCTCTTCGCATATGGAGAACTCGCCTCATGAATAAGATACGAGTACGTATGAGTTGGCTCAGATACGATAAACAGAGTTGTGTAGCAATTACTTGAGTGACGATCGCCCGAGGCAGATTTTTAACATGGCAGCCTTCTCAGGCTGACAGACACCAAAAATAAGTCCCACAGCCACAATGATCTAATCACACGATGTATAATGTTCAATGCTCTCTCGAAGGCAAGGTGCTTCCACAAT
>JAJODA010000778.1:0-26243 GCA_021730345.1 Fusarium cicatricum | reverse complement strand
CTTATTAAGTAGTAATTAAGATATCTAGAGAAGAGTATAATAAGTAATTTTAATTAATTAAATAGTTTATAGTATTTTTATTATAATTTTTATCTTAAAAGTTAAGATTTTTAATTTACTTACTTATCTAGTTTACTTGCTATATATATATATTACCTACTCTTTATATTTATTATAATTTACTTAAATATCTATAGCTATATAATTCTCTTCTCTCGAGGTTAGTTAAATTACTTCTAGCTATACTAACTACTTAATAAGTTATTAATATTTTAAAAACTAAATATATATTAAGTAATATAGTATACTAAATATATATATAGATAGATATATTAGTTCTACTATATCTAAATAAGGCTTACTAATAGCTTTTAGATAAAAAGCTTAGAAGTAACCTAGAGTTTCTTATTATTAAAATTCTAAGTGACTTTCGCTAAGATTATATATATTTTAGTATTCTAGTAGGTTAGAGACTGTCTCTTTTATTAATAGTAGACTTTCACTATAGCTTAATAAATATAGACCTAAAGGTCTTATTATCGATAGTATAAAAGATAGCTTTATAGCTTAAGTCTGAGATTACTTAAATATTATAGCTAATAACACTAAAGCGTTCTTAATATTACGAGCTATATTCCACTAGCCCGTTTGATCGAGTACTGGCGAGTTATCTCCAGTTCTCAAACGGCTCAGAACGAGTCAGTATCATCGCGATAACTATATACACGGGTGCATATACTCGCATGAGCCTGATTACTAGTTCTGACTGCAGCATGGTTGCGAGGACCAGCCGTTGATATGCCTAATCCACCCGTAATGCCCTCCAAAGCGGTCCTGCCAAGTTCGGTTAGCATTCAGAATAGAAAACAATCAGAGCTAGTCGACCGAGCCCTCTTGAGCAGTGACAAAAGAAGCTGGAAAGTCTAGATGGAGCAAATCTCGGTGGCTAGCTCTGGATCCCCCGTAAGTTGTGAAGATTGATTAGGCTTGAGCTGTGCTTATCTAGGGACAGAGTTGCTTAGTTACCTCGACACACTTAACTCCTCTTGATCATGATGCTGAGTAATGATACAAAGGTTTCTTCTGGTTTCGACTTGTTCCGCGCCTTCGATAGCCAGCAGCTGGAATATGGTCCAATCGTCAAGGTCGCCAACGTGCCGGGCCCTTCTCTTGCTGTTGCTTTCTGAAATGTGCTGAATCGACTTGTACCGTGGAGGATCGATATGTTCATAGCTCGATAATACGTGTTACCAAGTGCGCATTGCGCCAGAACCTACGGCCACAGAGTAAAGTAAATCCAAGAGATCCTGCTTCAAGAGTCACGACTCAACGATGTTGGCCGTTCTTCCGTCTGCCAAGAGCGGCGCAGAAAGCCGGTGTTTCAGGCTTATCAGCTTCGGGAGGTGGCATCACAAATTGAAGATGATACCTCTGCGTGCTCGCTGATCAAATGTGGCATGTTTGACAAGAGATGCACTGGATCGAGCCAGTACTTGATGACCCAAGCTCCAACTCTTACTGACTGTACGTGCGGCTTGGTTCTCGATGCAAAACTATCATGCCCACGCCTGCTAGATGATAGCAGCGGCCTCTTCTGCCCCATCAATAGACACATTCAATCAACCTCGGTCTATCGAGCTTACTTAGCCCTTTAAACACGTAATAGTTCATCAGTCTATTTGGTACTCTTCCGGCTTGGTATAGTTGGCAAAACATAGTCGGAAGAGAAAAAGAACAGCAATGGCCAGGGTCAAAGATAAAGTAGCATACTCCCAATCAACCCTACCGTGTGTCACAAGGTATCTGAATATCTGAACTTGGAGCCTTTCCTTCAGACGCGCTTTATCTGACGCCTGATGTATATTGAATCGATAGATGAATGAATTTTGCCTGGGCTCATAACGTTATACACGTGCTATCTGCTATCCCGACTTCTGCTCCTCAGACCCTCGATCTCCCCAGTCTTTACGTTCCCGCTGCCTTTCCTCGCTTTGCTTGTCCCCGCAACAAGCCTGCTTAAAGTCCAACGTCTCAAAGTGTTTAATGTCCCATCTTCTACTGCTGATTCCTGCCCTGTCTACGAGAGGCTGTTCTATGATCTCTTCAATCCCGATTTACAGCCGCAACGCCATATGTATATGCTAAGCAATATAGCATGCCATGATTGATGATGATGGATTTTATTGGTAACTAGCTCCCATAGATTTTGGATGAGACCCAAGCATACTTCAGGGCAGGCGGTCTCCTCCCCCTCTCATTCCTGACACCGATAAGCCGTTTATAGTCGCCTGACAGATTCTGGGAAGACCTCTGAGAAGAACCAGTAACAACGGCAACCAGCACGGATTTCTTTTCACCCTGGAAGTAATGCCTCTTAGCACTGGTTGCGAAATGACCAGATGTGGTCGTTGAGGAAGTCTGGAACAGTGGGTGCAGAACCACGCTGCTGCCAGCTGGGTCCCCTGCAGTCACGCTCCCTAATGTTGTGTCAGTGGACAAATTATCCATTCGGAATCATGGTGAGTCATCTCACCGAAAGAAGGTGGTGCACCCTGCGCCACCTCCTACAGAACTTGCTCGGTCGCCTCTGCCATTGAGGTTCCCTATGATGATGTCAATTCTAACCTTCTTGTATCTGAAGATGGGTACGACATACAGCAGGTGGCATCGTCGTTGCGTATCTCGAGATGACTAACTCCTTGGAAGTTGACATCATCGAACAAGGCAAATTCTCTGGCTGATGCCACTGAAGCAAGGAGAACAACGAAAAACGAAATGATCTGCATAGTGGGCAGTAGAGGTATGATGATTCCTGGAAAAGAAGAAAGGTTGGTATAGAGCAAGAGACTTGTAAAGGCGTTTGTACTAGACTTGTTGGAAATGATAAAGGAGTGATTAGAACGGCCTTTATATACCCAAACTCGTCTACTGATCAACTTGCTGGAACAGCTTTGCTGACCACTTACATGCAATGTAAGCAGGTGAGTAGGCCGCCTAGTTACTGCGCGCCTGCTAACAAGTGAATGCCATTCAATCGAGAGTGACCTATCTAGGCAGGTTGCAATTTGGTCAAAGCACAAACATGTCGGTAGTTGCGTTAGTCACAAATGTCGGCAGTTGCGTTATCCATACCCAGGTACCAAAACTTGCCGGGCTTTAACTATACCGTATAGAGGAGTAGAATGCGCATTAATAAGGCAGAGGGTATTCGTTGACGAAGCGTACCTGTAATGTCGCTATTTCAGTCATTCTCTCTAATGTCTTGAATCATGCCTTTAGCATCACAGTACTTGGCTAACTACAAGACAGGCCCTGGCCATCCGCTTAACATCAGCTATCTCAACACCGCTGCCGTCCTCAGATGAGACGCGACTTTTAGAATCATTGCCGACAGTGGCAAGGTCGACATTACCGCAAAAGACCCACATGACGATGGAATGAGTCCCCTCCACCGCGCCTGCATATCTGGCTGTGTTGAAATCGTCGACTTCCTCCTCGAACACGATTCTGTCAAGGTCACGGTCGATGGGAGGGGTGAAATTGACCGAACCCCACTTTCTCAGTTGAGAAGCAACAAGAGGAGATCGTTCAACGGCTACTCAACTTGAATACCGGAAACCCCGATGCTATCGATAACCGAGACCATACGCCTTTTTACTATGCCATCATTGATAGTCATCAAAACATTGCTCGGGCTTTGCTTGATACCGGACATGTCGGCCGGCGCAACGTGGCAAGTGTGGTGACAGAACGACTGGCTGATTCGAAGAGGGAACTACGCATGATCATGGCTTAACTTGGAGTTGAAGAACGGACGGGAACTAGAGATATGGAGGCACTAATTAGGTACCCCGCATGACTTATCTATCTATAAAATGCAATCTTTTAATCAAATCTGATCGTCTACACTTATCGGCCTTCACCGGCAATTACGCCGGTCCTGTCTGTATGTAGCTGGCTAATGGCGTAACATTCCTTGTCGTGTCACCACTTTTATATCTGGAGATATCTCCACGATTGGCCGTGATGGGGATATTGGGGTTGTATCGACCCACTATGAACCGGGGTTTTGCATCCCTGAAAGCTTATCCGACATGCGAACGTTGTGCCGACTAGCTGATAAGCTATCGTTGAAGGATTGCGATGATACGCTATGCCGGTGACAGCTTTGGTTATGCTTATATCTCGCGTGACCGCGTCTTTTGAGGTGAGATCTTTGCACAACTGATAAATATCCTGACGTTTGCAAGTGTGGCATGGTAGCGAACGACTCGAATCAGTAAATCGACATTTTACGCAACTCAGAATGACTACTGCCCAGGATGAAAGTATATCCAGCCTAAGAACGAGCTTGGACATCTCGGAGACGAAAGCCGAGATAAACGCCGATGAGTAACGTCTGGCGCAAATGGGTTCGTTCAATCATCTCTCTTCGACATGGCCTGGCTTGCTAAGTCCAATAATTAGGTCATACACAAGAACTGAACCGACACTTCAGTACCCTAAGTCTGATCGGCCTGGCCTCCATGACAACAATCTCGTGGACGGGACTTGGCCTTGGTCTGATCACTGAAATTGGAGCCGGAGGCCCTGGTGCAGTCATCTACGGCTTCATTTTGGTGACGATCTTACAATGTTTCCTCGGAGCGTCACTTGCTGAGTTTGTGTCCTCTTACACTACTGAGGGGGCATGTATCACTGGATTGCTGCTGTCGCACCGAGAAGGGCAACTGGAATCTTGAGCTTCCTCACAGGATGGCTCAGTGTTCTCGGCTGTGAGTAATCTTCGTAATTAAAGAGATAAAACAAAAACCTCGGTCACTAATATTGTTTAGGGATCTTCACCACTGCATCTACCAACATCATTTATGCGCAAATCTTAATGGCATTAATTGCCCTGTACAAGGCCGACCTGGAAATACAGGCCTGGCAGACCTTTATTGTCTACCAAGGCCTGAACCTACTTACCGCCGGTGTTGTCATGTTTGGAAACAAGATCATTCCCGCCTTGAACAAGTTCTCACTCTTCTACTTACAAATCGGCTGGCTGGTTGTGTTAGTCACTGTGGTTGCCTGCGCCCTAACACACCGCGATCCCGAATTCGTGTTCAGGACTTCGATTAACACGACTGGCTGGCAGAACAACGGCATCACCTTTATCACTGGCTTGGTCAACTCTTTATACTCTCTTGGTGGTCTCGATGGAGTGATCCATATTACGGAAGAAATGCCTAACGTATGTTTTCTCATCCTACAGAATGCGTGACTAAGAACGAACGAAACTCCAGCCTTCGAGGAATGCCCCCATGGCTATTGCCATCACACTGATCATCGCGTTCTGCACTGGGCTCACCTATTTAATCAGCCTTATGTTTTCGATCCAGGACTTCGATCAGTTAACTACTGGTAACACTGGCATGCCGCTCGCAGAGCTCTTCTGTCAGGTCACCCAGAAGACAGGCGGCGCGTTCGGTCTTCTTTTTATTCTTTTTATTGCTCTTGGTTCTTGCGTCATTAGCTCGCAGCTAAGCACCGGCCGAATCTTCTGGGCCTTCTCCCGTGATGGAGCTATTCCTTTTTCCAGAGTGTAAGTAACCAAATTTGTGGCATAACGGCTCCGTAACTAACATTTCTTTAGCTGGTCCAAGGTCCACTCAAGCTTGAAGATTCCTTTCAATTCGCAGCTCGTAGTCACGGCTGTGATTGCCGCGTTGGGATGCTTGTATCTCGGCTCCTCGACTGCATTCAACCCCCTTATTGGCACTGCTGTCACCATCAACAACATCTCGTACATGTTCCCGATTCTCACCAACTTGATTACTGGTAGGAAGAATATGCACAAAGGTGCATTTCACATGGGTCCAACGATTGGCCCCATTGTAAACACCGTGACGGTTTGCTGGCTTACATTTGTAATTGTATTTTTCTCCTTCCCTTATATCATGCCGGTGGAGGTTGCGAATATGAACTACACCTGCGTTGTCGTGGGAGGCCTTACGACTCTTATTGGCGCATGGTGGCTGAAGGCTGGCAAGGACTATACGGAGAGGATGATGAAGGCTAAAGAGGTATAAAACTGCTTCAAACTTTCGCAGGGCAATTTTTACCTGGAGGAATACGTCCTTCTCTACACACAGTTACTTCGCTGGAAGTAGATAGATATACTGTATTAAGAAGTCAAGAAGCTATACTACCCAAGGAGTAATATGACAATCCTTTAATCAATTGCCTATATCTAGTATTCATGTGGTTTGATTCTTAGGCCACCCGACCCTGATACAATCAAGCCAAGTTAGGAAGCTTGAAAACACTATCCGTGACCCAGTTGTTGCCGTCCAAGTACCCGGCACTCATAACATACAGCCAATCAGGGTTATCCATAACCATAGCCTGTCGTGAATACGCTCCAGGCTGAGGAATGTCATAGTACACCCAAGAATTGGCATCACCCAACTTCGTGTTGATGTAAATACCATCATCGCTGTTTGCAGTAACAATGAGGGATCCGCTAGAACCCCCAGAAGGCGACCATGTCAGATAGGGCGCAGAGCTGGGCGCACGACTGCCAGCGGTAAGGATTTGATTAGCCGCACTGTCGAAAGTAAGAGGCGAGTCGGAGATGCGGTAGTAGACTGGGAATGCAGCATTGTTGGGTGAAGCACCGCCGCCGTACTCAAATGTCATCATCCACTTTCCGTTGGGGAGCTTGGCAATGGTCGTCATGCCAGGGCGCTGAGAGTAGGCAGTTCCGCGTACATCGTTGACGACAGCGTTCCAGTTGACACCGTCGCTAGATGTCTGATGAACCAGCTTCTGGCCGTAGGCTGGATCACGCTGATCGGAATAGTAGCAGACGAGCTGGTTGTTGTACACCATGAGGAATGGTTCCCAAACAGGAGTTTCGCCATTGTTTGGGACAGCCTTTCCACCACTAGCAACGCTGGATACAAACTTCCAGGTCTTGCCACTATCGGTAGAAGCGTAGAGGTCGATCTTTGTCTTACTTAGATCAGATGGAATGCTATTTCCAGCCAGAAGAATTGTTCCCTTTCTAAGTTTGCCAATCGCCTGAGGTAAGACGTATAGGAATGGCTGATAACGAAGACCCCAGCCGTTCTTAGTATCAGTCACATTGGACAAAGGTGACCAGGTAGATCCTTTGTCTGGGCTACTGTAAATGGGGAAGTAGACCATCGGAGGCTCAGGGCTATAGTTTTCCCTTTGGTATGTTAGTCAAAGATCATGCCTTTCCTTGACGAAGATAAAACTTACCAGGTGGCAAGAATTGTGCCATCAGCAAGCTGAACATTACGACCATACAGCGTCTTGGGAGTAGGGTAGTTGGCCGGTGGTTTGTAAATTTCTTGGAAAGTCACAGCATGGTCTGCGACGGCACGTTCCTCAATAACCCTGCATGATATAGGGCTGAGGAGTGCCAAGGCGGATAAGAGTAAGGAGGACTTGATGCCAAGCATGTTGAGTGGAGAATGTAACACAAGGTACTGATGCTGAGGTTGATGTGGGATGAAGAAGTAGGATGGAAGCCAGTTTAAATAGCTCGGCATGGCATCCTATTTCCCCAGATCAAAGTTCATATAATCCACAAGCGTCCAACATCCCCGTCAAGTCTATCCTCATAGAAGAGTCGCTAGGTATTGTAGTTGCGTTTAGAGTTCAACTTGCAACTTAACGCTCCAATAATTTACCTGGTCATTATGCTAATTCTTGTGAACTGACGATATTCTTTTCTCTGGGGTAGCGCACCAATCGATACCTGCCAGAAGCGGGGTTTGGTGTAGTTCCCCGCGTCATGTGTCGATGAAAGGCCAGGGTCATCACAAGCTAATAGGATTTAGATCCGGGGTAGCTCAAATTGACCACCCAAATTAATCTTCATTGGAGCGCATGTTATAGTATAGGAGAATCCGGGGTCTCCATGTCTCGTTTACTCGGCTTTCGGCACCTGGAGATTATAGCTTCTATGGATACCTCGGTGAAATAATATTGATGAGGTCGCACGGATCTTTTCTTTTGCTTCGGCAGCGAAAAGCCCGGGAGCCCAGTGAAGCTTATGTTTATGGAATCCTGGTGTCTTCCTCTCGTATTTGGCTTGCCCTTGGGATGGGGACTAGCACACTCTAGCAATACAGAACTGTCGAACGTCGGTAACATTGCTGGTGATTCGTGCAGCTCGAAAGCATTCCTATTGAACTGTCAAGAAGGACCGTTTGTTAAATAACCCGTATACAATATGAGGAATAAAAGGCTTACAGAGAGCTGTAAATCTATGTTGTGTGCGTGCTCCAGTATTCCTTTTTGAAATTCCCTTCGAGTTCGCAGCTGACGGTGGCAATGTACACGATAAACGGCACAGAGTAGAGGACAAGTTCGGGAAGTAGCCCATAACTAAGCCGTCGACAATCTGGAATTGATGGTTGCGAGAAAATCCGTCAAACCAGTGTTCGGCTGTATAATTGCCGACATCCCAGGTCGCAGCAGCATCTCGGTAGAGAGACCCCGTCAGCCATTTTGGAATGGTTCCCTCGACAATGAGGTCGGTTGAGTCTTGCACTTCAGGAGTTGCATAGAAACCCCAAGTCAGAGGGTCTGAGTCTAGAGGTGTGCCGAAGCCGGCCGGTTTGTCTTTGGCCATTGAGGCTGTAAAGAGTCCTGAGAAAGCAGCTTTAAGAAGAAGCTTGTTCATAATGAAGAGTTGAAAATGTTTGATGAGATGACAAGATATTGTGTGGAATGCTGGAAGTTCAGTTGATTGTTTGTTTGTTATAGGATATGTCTAACAGGTTGAGCTTCTCTTTTATAATATGCTCAAGTCCTCCAAGCTCCCCAGGTAAATGTCATCACGGACGCGCGGATCCCGTGAAAGTATTCCGAATTGTCCGCTTCTTCTCGAAGCATAGCCTGGAGATCATCAAAAGCATTGGCTGTGAAATGGAAGGATTGAAGCTCTCAAAGCAATTCCGCAGGATGTAAGCGAACAACAATACAAAGCGCCAGTATTACGAATCTACTAAGTCCCCTCAGGCACATCGCATTCTAATTGCCATTAAGTTTTCCATGATCTACAGCTAGTCTGTCTTGTGCAGATTTGTAATGCAACGATGACATGGGTGCTCCATAGATGTGAGTACAAGAACCAATCACATGAGGTAAGCTACTTTAGACTATTTCTTGGCATAATCAGATTGTTGCGGGTGCAGGTGCGAATGCGAGTTAATCTCCTGCAGCATTCTTAATAATTATAATACATTCTTCTGTCATACTTCTTAGTTAGATAAAGTATAAAGGATTCTTCCTAGAACTCGTCTTTAGTTATTATCTGCCTTCTTTATTAATTGCAATCTTAATATTATACAAGTCGCTACTCTACCATTCGCCTTTATCCGCTATGTCCTCCATCCAGCATATTGTGCTGTTAGGCTCATTCTCAAACTTGTTTCTCGCTACATCAAAGTTCTTTGCCGGCTGGTACTACGACTCCAATGCATTGACAGCTGAAGGATGGCATCGCGTTGCAGATTTAGCCATGGTTGCTGTAACTGCATTTACAGTCTTCCTTAGCAGCCAATTCAGCAGGAAGGATATACCATGGTCGCGTTACATCGAAGACATTGGATCGCTGCTTATTTCGGGTGCCGCTTGTCTTGGTGGTTTCAGGACCCTGTGTCAGAGCTGGAGCGACCTGAATACACCAATTCCTGGAGTTAGCCGTCAGCTCTCGGGCTTCGGAGCCCTATGGATACCACCAATAACCATCATCACAAAAGAGACAATATATACCATCAGTTAGTAGCCTCGAATAACCTTTAGCAAAAGCTACTTACTAACAGTTCATGTCCAGCATCGAATGTCGCAATGATCCACAAATCCCCGGTACTTGCTTCAAGTGCGGCCCACCATCGCGCGGATGGGTTGATAAGCATAGCTGTATTTATGGCGCTGATCGGTGCGCTAGTTATAAGTGAACCATACTGGATTGACAGTTTGGGAGGTATGATCCTGTCTATGGTTGTCCTTTCTGAGAGTTTGTTAAATGCTTTATCTGTCCTTTTAAATATAAGCAGGAGCATCCAGCAAGCAGGGAGGGTAATATCTTTTAATTTTCTTAGATATTAGTTATCCGGAGGCCAGGATCTTTAACATAGAGCTAAAAGTTTATACTGAGTATGTTATAGTTGGAAAAAGATTTTCCCTTTGTGAATGTCACAGTCGTGGGATAGTGGAAAGTACTGTCGACGGTGTCACACTGGACCTTTCCCACCAAACTTCTAAATAAATGCGGGAAATAAAGCAGCACCTTTCTAGAATGACTTCATCGGCAGCCTCGACGCCGAATTCTGTCTTCGAGCGAGTACGTGCAACAGCTTTGTACAGGCCTCGGGAGCTCTTTGAGTTATCGATCAAGATTGGATGCCATAGCTCACTTGTAAACTTGAGCCGGCAGCAGTAGCTTCACTCGGTCTTGAACACATCTAGTGTCAAACAATATGTAACCACCTTACGTGGAATAGAACCAGTATTAATATTCATCTTCTGCATCTCAAATACCAGATTGTAAAACAAGCGCACTTATGGAATAGTCACAACGGAAAAGATTGCTCTTAATCGTGATCGTGCTATCTTCATCACGAGCAGAGCCCTCAACCTGCTTAAGTCGAGGCAAATCAAATGGCGTTTGATGTTGTATTTGCAGCAGGACAAACTCCTGTGATTGAGCCCTGTCTTTCGCAGGTGCTCCGGGCTTTGATGAATCCGGCGGGACGATGACTGCAATCAAAAACCGGGTGCCCTGTCCTCGAACACGAACTAATCTCAAACGCTGTCGTATTCTTGGCTTGCAGATGTCAGCGTGTGCCGCTGGTGAGGAGTACAACAATAGATCCATGATATGTAGCAGGTAGATCGCTGCACCAGTTTCTATCTGTGGATAGCCGAGGGACCGAGTCTGGACCGCGAGTCTGTTGACTGAGTTGGGTTGTTGCGTATACAAAGTGTTGTTGGCTGGCTGGATTTGAACCAAATTCTGAAACATCAGACAACCACTGCAGAGGACTTTTGCGGATGGTGTTGACATGGTGTTAACCGGTGATTTTAACTCGTCAGCTCTCATCCATAACCCTGTCAACCGATCAGCCTAGTTCCAAGTCAATGGATCAAAGGAAGCGGCTCAACCAACACTGTGGAGACGTTAGAATCCAATTGTTCGACTGATAAGGACGCTTTCCGATTTGTGGCGATCTGGAATGGGCTACAGCCCATCTGCAAGGATACAATTAGCACTGCGGAGTAGACACCTACGAGAATTAAAAGTTAGTTCCGAGACTTGATGCTCGAAGTCGTCAATTGTGACGCCTAGAGTGTGCAGAAATACATGACCGTTTAGAGGGAGTTGCATTGGCCTACCCACGTCATCCTTTCCTTCCAATGTGTTTCAATCGTCCTAGGCGTTGTCTTCGACACATAATCAAAGTTATGAATGTTCTCTACCTTTTGTATAGGCCACGGGATTTGCAGTCCCGTTTTATTACCATCCTTCACCACCTCACCCTCTTGGCATAGTGTTAAGAAAGTAGACATCACGGAACACATCGCTGTATTCATGGACAACAGCATATGTAGAAGTGCTAACCTTGTCCTCGGCTATTAATAAAGTGGCCATCGATCAATGTAGTTGCGATAGGCTGGGGCCTGAAGAGACTTTTATGTGTGAGTCGCTTCTTACAGCTATTCGTGCTGGGATGAAATTATATATCACCCGACAGGCCCTCGCATCTACATCCATTGATCTCAGGTCCAACAGGATAACTCAACTCCAGCATGCCACAACCTCTCGCCGACAGATAGATCTAGAAACTTCAGCTTTCCCGTCTGATCGAATCTGAGTCTTATTTGTCTCAGAAATACTGCAAAGGTTCCGGCTGCATAATCTACGTCTTGATACCGAGGTCCATCCCACAGGTCAGCCAACCAAGGCGTTGTCACTCCCTTAAGTCAGGTTAATAGCCAAGCTCTATCTGCTTAGTTCTTTACAGCAATTTATAAGCCAGGTCGCGGACTTGGTTGAATTGGTCCCTACTTTTATCTTCCAGAATGTCTGGACTTATTGAGAGTCCCTTATCTATGAATGGATATTCCACTCAGTATGCTACTGAAGATAGCATCCTTCTCTTAATACTGGTTGGAGGAAGACGTTGTGCTCATTCCAAGCTCTTCTATAAAAGTCAGGATCTGTGTCTATCAGATAACGATCGCTCTCGGGACAGAGCATTTGAGCGATATAGTCAGACATTCCCTTATCAGTTTCTCGGAAATAACTTAAAATAGGCATTCGGCAAGGTATTAGAATATGCTATCTATTTTGCGGAAAACTGTCCTTTTTCATTACTATCAGACTCGTCCCGAAACTAACCAAAGTCAAGTTATCAAGAAACTGTCAACTCACCTGGCATCCACTCGTCAATCGAGCGATCAATAAACAGCAATGTCATAGCCAGCCTCACGAAGAAACCCAAGAAGTAGAGCAGCTTATGGATATGGTGAGGGCGAGGGTGAGGATGGTCTTGTCATGACCTAGAATCTCAACGGCGAGGTACCCGGAACGTCGGGGTTCGAAGAAACCACAAACACCACATGGGAAACGAACCTTTGAAGGTAGTGTTAAAGCTCCCGTAGCTCATTGTGATATCGTTGGGACAAGCGTCACGAACAAAGCTCAAGTCCACCCCGTCATGTGGGCAGGTCTCATGTTGAGGCCTCGTTAACCCCGCACCTGTACTTGCGACTATTTTTGGCTGATCAGACACTATTATTGTAGCATAGCACTAACAGCTGGTGCCAAGGAAATCTTTTTACAGGGATAAACAGCCCAGTGGACGGTAAACGAATGCCAACTGCTCTTCAAATTTGAGCTTAGGCTAACCGCCAATAGTCTATCATGTACTTACTCCGATTTACGTCGAAGTGTATAAGAAATCAAAGCCACTCGGTCCAGATGCATAATTTAAGCAAACCTACCACTTATTTATGAAAGCCTAACTGACAAGAGTGTTGGCGCCGGCATTAATGGAATCCTATTGGCTTGAAAAGATCGCACCAGATCCAGGGTAAGTCATCGCCTGACATTACTAGAGATGTCACAAAAAGATCATCGAATCTCAAGGTCACTACGATATGATTGAATGGTTATAGCGCAAAGTTAGTTATCTGGCAAATTGATATTCGCTGATATTAGCTGCCTCGATATGGCACGCCTGGTAGGCTACTGGGCAGCGATGCAAAAGCCACCACATCTGATCTGACTTGTGTTAGTCGCGGGAAACGGCCGCTGGCGTGTTTATCAACTCATCCGTCGTCTGGGCATGTACAGCGATAACTTACAGCCTCGTTGGTACTGTAAAATCGTCGCTCTCCAGCAAGGCAGAGTCCAAGATGGATCGCGCACTGCAAGGAAGATTGAGCCAACCGGATAGCTTTCCGCCGCATCTGACGTCGAACAAAGATCCTGGTCAAACTTGCTTTGAATTACTGGAGAAAGCTCGCATATTGTCTGAGCGCTGAGATTGACATGTTGATTTACATGGCGGGTAACTGGACCTATCCAGAGCTTCATCTTCTAAACATCATTCGGGCTATCAATCGGACGTCTTCGCAGCACAGATAGTTCTAGTTTCATACTGAAACCGTTTTAGGTGTACACTATGGGCCAGATCATCTGGTAATCCAGGGGAGACAAGAAGGATATAGAATGCTTGAAGTTTTCCGGATATAGTTCCGCAACACCACGCAGCCAAGACTTTAAGTTATACAGAAGGGACTCACTTTCCACTCTTGGCGTAAGATATATCTCTTTGCCCGATATCTCAGAAGAAACTCTCGGTGAGATACCCTAGAGGGTGAAAGCAACTAATCTTCTATCAAAGGTACCTGGGCTACTAAGGCTATTGGATTTGGACATGTATTTTCCCGGCATGGTTTCTCTTTGACAAGGGCCGACTTCTTTCGCTTGAGATTGGCTCGGTTGCTGCTACCCCGAGCACACCACTTCTTGTTGTACATTGTGCATCCTTCAAGACCTTATCTCGCCAATCTACGGATAAACAGTTACACAATCGGCGATTTACATTCAAATCTCATTCACCGTTCACTCCACCAGCCTAAGATCCTCTGAAATCTAGAATATAAATCATCCTTCGGGATGTGGGAGAAGAAGTGAACTAATAATAATGAGATCCACAAACAAACTCGTGTCCATGCAACTACAGGTGTGCAACTAATTCATTCTAGTCACTCAGAGGACCCGGGCAAGTGGGATGAGAAACAGACCGCACACCAAGCAAGGCTGATAAAATTATTTCCACACTTCCCTAGCTCGTTAGCCGGGAAGCTATCGATATTATATTGTCAGCAGCACTGTACACTGGGCTTCAAAGGCTTTTGGTGTGCGGAATGATACTCACCCCACTTGCCGGGCGACCCGTTTGTGAAAAAGCTCCCATGAGATCTTTTCCTAAATAAAACTAGTCGTTACGGTCAACCCATAAATCCAGACAATTAATTACCCATGCGCTGATCTATTGATGCGACTATTACAGCTAGTTTGGGCTAAAACGTCAAGCGTGCCATTTAGTCAGGGGTCAACCTGTTGATGAGGTCGTCTCTAGCCCTGTTTGGATAGCGTACCGCTTATCTGGATCTCTTCGGATCTTACGGAACTACGCTTGGACTCGACTGAGAAAAACTTCGTTCACAATCAAGCACTGACTGACCACCTCGAAGAAGCTATTACGGAGTACTATATAGCTATATAAGATGGAGGTACATACCCAGTTGAGACATTTCTGTATTCAGAACAGAGCCTCTACAAGCTAGTTTTACTCTTATTTTTGCCATGCGTTTTTCATTTGGACTTTCCGCAGCTTTGCTGCTATCTGCTGTTTCTGCTGCACCACAGCCCGAGCAATTGAACGAGAACCTGGAGGCACGAGCCTACGAGGTCAATGTCAAGAGCACCAATGCCCTAAAGTCCCTTGGCCTCACCGTCGCCACCAATGCCGCCCACCATGGCAAGACGGCCAAGTACCAAAAGCAGTGCCCCTTCAGCGTGACTCCCGTCAAACCCCATGAGGAGCGATACCACCACGATATTTCCTTCCCCAAGGGATGTGACGGTGGCAAGTTCATTGACTGGAAGACGTTCAAGGCCAACGGCGTCAACCTCGGTGCTTGGCTCGCAAAGGAGAGGAACCATGATCCCATCTGGTGGAGCGCTCTTGGTGCCAAGGCTGCGGCCACAGCAGATGAGTGGAGTTTGTGTCAGGCTCTCGGCAAACAGTGTGGCCCTATCTTGGAAAAGCGCTATGCATCTTTCCTGAACACCTCTACCATCGATACGCTTGCCAAGGTCGGAATCAATACCCTTCGCATCACCACTACCTACGCGGCTTGGGTCAAGGTCCCTGGATCTGCTTTCTACTCTGGCAAGCAGCAGGAGCATCTGCGCAGGATCACTCAACATGCTATTGAGCGGTACAACATGCATGTCATTATCGGCATTCACTCCCTCCCAGGTGGCACAAACAAGCTCGACATTGGCGAGGCCTTTGGTCACGATGCCTGGTTCTACAACACTACCAATCTTGCTTATAGTCTCAAGGCTGTGGACAAGGTTCTCGACTTCATCGAGACAAGTGGCCACAAGAACGCCTTTACCATCGCCCCTATCAACGAGGCCAGTGACAACTTGGCCGGCTTTGGGTCAGGGGCCGGTTTATCTGACAAGGCCGTCAACTGGGTCATCACCTACATGAACGGAGTTTTCAAGCGAGTCGAGGCTGTTGATAAGCGCATCCCAGTTATGCTGCAAGACAACTTCAAGGGTGCTGCCTTCTGGTCTCCTCTCTTCGACAAGAAGCGCAACCTCGTAATCGACTCGCACGTGTACTACTTTGCCGCAGCAGGCACTTACTCGCAGTATGTGGCTCCCGCTGTATGTGGAGAAGCCAAGTACCTCGCCACCGAGACCAAGTTCCCTGTCTTTGTGGGAGAGTGGTCATTGCAGACCATGTATAATAACACTCTGTCTGTGCCTACCCGCAAGTTGATTTTCGACACTCAGCGATATGCCTGGCAAAAGGAGGTTGCTGGTGGCGCCTTCTGGACGGCGGTTTCCTATGCTAATTCTCCTGTCCACGGTCAGGGTACCCAGAGGGATTACTGGAGCTATGTTGACCTGATTCGGGCTGGAGTTATTACCAAGGCCACTACAAAGAGTTACTGTTAGGCAGGGCCAGAGCTGAATATAACAAGGCTTCTTTTATACTATGTATATAGTTGCTTATAATTCACTTCCGACGTCTACTATTATTAGAGGAGTTTTAAATAGTACATAATATTACATCTTTCCCTCTCTTTGTATTATTTATATTAGCCCTATATTTTACTGCACGTCTTGATAATGCTGAACGTTTTCCGAGTCAGATCTTAGGCATGTATGCGATTCCAGTATGAGGTCGATGGTGTCGACAGCCTCACTATCCTCATCAACATGAAGAGTAATAAGTACCCAGGGTTACCTTTGGAATAAAAAGATCTACCTTACTTTCTGATTTCCAAGGCTGCTATCAAGTCCCTGAATGATCTACCGGAAATGTCTGACTGACGAAGGTATGCAATGCATCCCAGAGGATAAGATCCCTTGTGTTTTAATCAAAATAGCCGAGGTAGGACCAGGTTCAGTTATCTAGTTAACCTTCAAGATCATCAAATCTAAACTTCTCCTTGTTTCAATTATAGTGATAGAAGTCTGATATCTCCTCTGTGTCGAAGTCTCTACTCTTCCATTAAGGACTCGATATTATTAAAAGATGCAGGTAGTCATTAGTTAGGCAGCTAATATGTAAATTTCAGCACATTCTTATAACATTCGGTTAATACTAGGGGGGTAGTGTATGGATTACATTAGATCAAGTACTCTGCGGTGAAAGAAAGGATAAATATATAGAAGCAAATAAATTCAAGTTCTACACGCTGAAAAGAACTATTAAATACACTCATCCTGATATCCTTCTTTCTCTTGCGGAACTGCCATATTCCTCGTCATATTATCAGCTATAATCCTATCGCGCTCTGGTCGTCCATTCTCTTTCCTCGCAGCCTGACCTCCTTCAGAACAATACCTCCAGTATAAGCAGAGAACACAATAGCACCAATCACAGAATAGGCAATAATCGGACCGGATGAAGCGCCGGATAATTGCAAACCGGTCCCACCATTAATAATGCCGATGACCATCAGCGTCCGGCCAAACCAGATATGACCGTAACTGACTTTGGTTCGTCGCTGATGCTTGACGTAATTTCGGTGGTGAATCCACCCTAGGATAGGTTGCACGACCATCAAAACGCAGACAAAGGTGCCGAGCACAACATGAGGGTCGGAAATCCACTAGAAGGAACTTGGTCAGTATGATCCAAAGGGCAGTTCATGGACGACGTACATCATCGCTGCGGTCAGCGGCAATCTTGCCAACACCAAAACCGACACACATGCCAATAAAGACAATAATCTGCCACGAAGCGTGGATGAGCCACTTTCCGACGAGAGGCATAAGGAGGGATCCAATTGGGAAACCAAGCAAGAAGACAATTGACATAATAACACCATGAATTGTCCCAGTTGTCCCGGTTTTGTTGTCCCCATTTTCGCGCTTGGCTATAGCGCCGTCGCTTAAGCCAGAACTGGGCTGAGTACTCGAGAGTACTGGCAATACTAAAACTACATGACATAGGCTGTCAGTCATCAATCACGGCGTGCTCGAGGCTTTCCCGTGGCTTACCAGCAAGTGCCAAGGCGGAGGCAACAGACGTCCTCGCTATATACTTCATGTCTAATAATTGTGAAGATGGAAAGAAGTACAGTGATTGAGAGTAGAAAAAGCGTTGGATATAGATACTGATGTCAATAATTGATGAGAGTCTTGTGGTAGAGTTGACTAGCTATTGTCGCTGCGTTGCGGATCCAGGACTGTCTTTATATCCTGCCTCTGTAGTCAATTGCCACGAACCACGTCAACAAGACTGTCTTAAGCTACGACAAGTATTTTTCATCATCACAAACAACCATAAAGATAGGCTTGATTTAGGTCACTGCGCCTCCACTATCCAAGCTCAGGCCTTGTAGGACTTGGCATCGCGGTGATCTCTTGCTCTCTAAGAGATGTGAGTGGCTGCAATTCCAGATAGGAATATGCCGGCCTACCTTTCATGCCAGTATCCACCAATCCTATCTCCCCCAGAGCAAATCAGAATCTAAGGATGACCGCACTGCCCCTCGAGGATGGTGGCATAAGGTAGCGGTCCACGTCACCTGTGTGTAAGCACTATAGCCCCCGTATAGCTTAAGTCGTTTTAACCCCTGTCATGCTAAAGTATTAATCTCGGACTAAAAAATAAATGTACCGAGACCGATGGGCTGCGCCGTTCGGCATCGGTATCGGTCCAAGCATCTCCGTGACCGAAAAAACTACCCTTAGTATCGGTCATAGTATTTCCGTGACCGGTTGATACCCAGTATTACTCACTGCCTGCCCTTTATATATAAGTTTTTTTTTAGAACTATACTTTATTTTATAAATAGATTTCTAATCTTTTAGAGTGTCTTTTTATTTAAATATATATTTATTAACTATTACCTAAATTCACTTTTTAATATATTAAGTTCTAAATTCTTTCCTTCTTAATAGTCTAATACTGCGATATCAGGGTTCTTAGTAATATAAAATAAAGGCTCCTAGCTATTACTAGCCTTGAAATTAGTAATTAATTTAGATTCCCTGAGTGCCAAGCACTTCGAAAGTCGCGACTGCTGTATCCGTAATCTAACTGCCGATGGCTAAAATAGACCATGAGGGTATCTATGGGGCCCTGATGATCTAGACTGGCTAACTCGGCCCGGATGGAGCCTTGACTGCAAGGTATGCTGCTGCTATTAGTGACTCAATACACAGACTGCCAACAGCGATATACCGTTGGTCAGCTTCATAAGGCACGACAGTGGCACGTACATAAAAAATGCCAGAAAAGGCAGCTGCCCATAGCACGCGGCATTACAGGAAATAGTGGTGCCGCGGCTCGTGGCAGAGGCCCGACCCCCCCCTGGCAGCCATTTTTCCGTTGCCCTTCGTAACATCTGGCGGAAAGGTTAAAAGCTGTTCGCCACGATTTGTAGGACATCCCTTAACCGCTTTCTCTCCCCTTGAGCCTTATTTCACCCGAGGAATACTCGTCGCTAGATTGTTGTAAGAATCCAAACATTGAACATACAATAGCTTAATTTGCTATAGCTGGTTATATAACTGTAAAGTATATAGTATTTAGATATCCATATTATCACTAGTATGCACTCTAGAACCCCGCTGCTGTACTTCCAGCCCGTCCTTGTTTGGTCCAAACTTCCTGTCCCGAGACATGCCCTTATTAGGGACCTTGCGTATGGCTTCAAGCCTCGATCTAGCGGCTCAGGGTCTGGAACTCGGCGGGCACGGCGTCAGCACCAGCGCCGGTGTTGGCAATTTTCTCCTTTAAGCGGGGGAAGAAAGTCAGCATCCAGTCCAAGGCTTCTAGGGCTGTAGTCAAAACTCACCAGCTCCTCCAGCTTCTTATCCGTCAGGTCGGCAATGTTGTACACGGTGCCATCCGCAAGGCCAAGCACGTTGGGCTTGACGCTGGCTTCGCATTTTCCGCCACCGGGCTGCTCGGCGGGGCACGACTTGTCGTCGGCGCGCTTGCGGCCGACGAACGAGTAGCTGCCCCCGGTGCGATCGCCGCGCGACGAGTACGACATGCAAATGTCTGTGTTACCGTTGGAGTCTTGCTGGTTTGCGAGGTATCTGCAGCCACCGCCCGTGTTAGCCTCGCCGCGGATGCGCCAGCTGCTTGGGATCTATTGATACCCCTTAGTTCGGATAGGTCTGTAAGCAAAAGTAAGGGGGGTTCACGCACAGCGTTCACAGAAATGCTCAGCCTGCCGCTGCTTTCCGACTCGCTGAACACGCAGCATACGGTGGGGTTGATGCCCAGGCAGCCTACCCAGGCCCCGTCGCAGCCAGTGCTACTGTAAGCCCTGACATCGACGGCCGAAGCAGTGGCTGCAAGAGTCAGAAGGAGTGCGGAGAAGTACATGTTTGATGCGTGTAGTGGTGTTGCTTGGTGTTTGGTGCGATGCTGTTAAGCTGGAAAGGGGAGGCAGGAGCTGGTGGTGATAAAGGTAGTAAATAGGATCGTCTTGGAGGGGGAAGCACCTAGCTTTATACTATTTCCTGACCAGGTTGCCCATCCTGCGACCGCTTTTATCCTAAACAAGAGAAGGATTCGTTAATACCTGAGCTGTATTATTATGTAGGAGCCGCTCGTATGCTGTCCAACTAGACTACCTCCCTGACGAGGCGTCAGACTGGCTATGGTTGGTGGTATCGTAAGCATCTATCGGCGGTAGTTAAGAGCCCTACTAATACCGCCGGAACCAAAGTTTCTTTACAACTCGCAGGGCCTTTTCTCCTATGCATTGGTTTTTCTTTACAACTCGCCAAGACTTTCCTCTCATGTATCAATTACACGCGCCAGATTGCGATATTCTTTTTCTGGGCCCTAGTTGTTCCTAAGTCCAATTTTCTTATGATTGATCTTCCTTGGATGACAATCATCAATCCTAACGACTATCAATTTGTGCGTGCAGTCTGTTAAGCGCCTATCGAACAAGACAAGCTCGTAGGATCCTCTTCTGCAAGACTTGCTTCTCCTCTGACCGGTTCTTGGCATTAATCTTTCGGTCGGCAAAAGTAGAATACCTGCCTTTCTGGGCACCCATAGCGCTTACGCGGAGGGAATTTTTATAGGGTCTCTTTTTTGTCTGACTAGACGCATAATACGATGTGGCATTGCAGATAATGGTAATGGATTGTTAGCCTAAAGTCAAACCCCGCAGTTTTCTGCCCCCAAAGCTGACCGCTTACATGTAATACAAGCAGCTGAGTGGGCCGCCCAGTTACTGCGCGCCTGCTATCAAGTGAATGCCATTCAATCGAGAGTGACCTATCTAGGCAGGTTGCAATTTGGTCAAAGCACAAACATGTCGGCAGTTGCGTTAATCATACCCAGGTACCTAATCTTGCCGGGCTTTATACAGTATAGAGGAGTAGAATGCGCATGATCAACCTTTATCCTGCCTCTGGACTCTTATTCTCATCGTCAATCTTGGACGCTGTTAATCTGGGCAAGCCCTGCTTCTTCAACGTGACTATTATGCCTGTAGGCCCAGATGGGCGGTGTGAGGAACAAGTCTGATGCTAAGGGCCACATCGCTCTCGAAGGGTGCTCACGCTGGCTTCATCCTTAGTCAGTGCCTCACTGTCCGATTATCATTGACTTAATCAAGTATAGATTGATTGCCTTCTTTTATTCCTAGTTTTATAATGCTAGACTTTATGTACGTAGCTTTTCACGGTAAGACAGTGTAGATTTAGACTCCCAAGAATACTCGCTCTATCCAGCCTCGGTAGGCAGTTGCCATCCAATCTGCGGTCAATCTCATTACAGCGCGGAGATGGTATATCCACCACTCGTGTTTCACCAGAAGAATAAGTGGTATGGGAATCTCTTCGATGTATAATGCTCCGTGCTATTTCAAAGGCAAGGTGCTTCCACAATAACCAAGAACACAGTTGGGAATCCCTTCGATTCCCGTGGGAATGAGTTCTTGGAAGCGGCAAAACCAGGCGGTGGTGCATACTAAAAGCTGCAGTTGGCCGTCTGTGCTTGATGTCGATAACTTTGTCTCGACAGTACAAGCAATAGGCGTAAATGATAGCAGATCACACGTCGGCTGGTTGACTGTAAACCTTATTCGGAATAGCATCCATGAGTCGACAGTGGTCCTCAAAGGCGTTGGACTCGGACGCGCGCAGTAGTCTCTCTTCATCAAGGCAAAGTATAAACGAGAATTTAATCATCTTACTCTCAATCACGAAGTCGCCGCCTCGGCCGCTACTTGGGGGGGAGGGCAAACGAGAGGCATAAATATGATCGACATTTCCAAGGCTCAGAGAGTGTTCCCGGTCCTGACTGGGCTTTCCGAGCGTTTTGACCTTGTCTTTGATGTCCTTGACGGTGACGTCTCTGATTCTGCAATGGAATGGCTTCGATAGGATGCGTTGGAGGATTGCGAGCGTGAAAATTAGGGCCGTCATTGCCGAGGCGTAGCGGTATGGCTCGGCTGGCCGGATCGTCCAGTGCCAGTACTGACTTCAATCGTGGAGTGTCCTCGTCTGCCATGAGCTCATGACGAGCTAAACAATAGACGAAACCGGGGGTCTCTGGGTGGTAGCATTCTGTAATCCTTTCTTTGCTGTTACTCTTCTCTCGTGCTCTCCTGCTGATAAGACGTTGACGGGATCATTGTTCAGGCTGGTCGAGTTTGTTTGTTTATTATCGTTAGTTAACCGGGCAAACACTTGAGCCGGCTTACTCTACGTCGGTTGTCGGCCTCAGCTAACCCGATTTATAATTGATCGAGAACCCCTTATGTGCAGCGTAGCTTCTCTCTATACTGAGTATGAGTATCTCAATCGAATCCGGGTCTTTAAAGCTCGCTGGAGCTACCTAAACCTCTCACACTTACCTCCTTGCAGCGGTCTAGGTCGATCGAATACATCGTTATTGATCATTATTCACTTGACTTTACTCTTTACTCTACGTAATATTTGTGCTCAGAGACGGTGTGCGTGCGGAATCCGCAGTAAGCCAGGCCAAGGCTCCAGGATGCTCACCCGTGGCTAAAAGCTGATTATAAATCGTCTAGAGAAATGACGTCGAAGAAATTCAGATAGAGCGTCACAATCAGCATCGCAATTAGTCAGCGCTACTGCTGCGATATGGTCTTTATATAGAGCTCTCCTCTGCAAACTAATATCCACTTTCGTATCTGATTTTGTCTGCAACTATAGGACCGTAGTGCCAACATCTTTTAGCATCAATTCCGTGGATCGAGGATAAAAGGTAGCCTCAAAGCTGGGTTAATTTTTGTTTTCTTACCACTCGTCTCGAATATCCATCCAAACAATGGCCTTGCCAACATCCAGTTCTATCAACCCTTTCAAACTCTCCATCGCCGAGTCCACCCTCGACGACTTGCAAACGCGTCTTGGTTTAACCCGCTGGCCGGACAAGGAGACAGTCACCGATTGGTCTCAAGGCGTTCCGCTCGCGACAATTCAAGAGCTTTGCGAGCACTGGCAGACAGAATACGATTGGCGACGATGCGAAGCGCTGCTTAACTCGTATCCTCAGTTCACGACGACAATTGATGGGGTGGAGGTTTACTTCCTGCATATTCGGTCAAAGCACGAGAATGCTACACCTCTTGTGCTTACACATGGTTGGCCTGGCTCAATCTTGGAATTCAGACATGTAATCGACAAGCTCGTTGACCCCGAATCTCACGGCGGCTCCCCCGAAGATGCGTTTCACCTCGTCGTCCCAGCACTTCCAGGCTACGCCTTTTCTGGGAAGCCGACGGAGAGTGGATGGGACTATCATCGCACCGCGCGTGCTTGGGCTGAGTTGATGCAACGTTTAGGGTACGCAGACATCGGATGGGTCGCTCAAGGCGGGGATTGGGGAGCTCACGTGGCCGCATGTCTGGGTTATCAAGCACCGAAGGGATTAAAGAGCGTTCATTTTAACTCCATCTTCTTCGAACCCAAGGCAAGTTCTGCTCTCATCAACCTCTGCAAGATACATGCTAATCTCATGTACAGAAAGAAGTTCAAGTACCAATCCACGATTCAAAGGGCGAAGAACGAGCCATGTATCTGGACCGCCGTCGAGATGCTGGGCACGGAGGGTATTCCCTACAGCAGTCAACGAGACCGCAGACCATCGGCTACGGGCTTGCAGACTCACCAGTCGCACAGGCTGCCTGGATTTATGAAAAATACAGAGACTGGTCTCATCACGATGGCAATGTGGAGGCGGTGTTCAGCAAAGACGAGATGCTCGACACCATCATGTTGTACTGGCTCTCCAATTCCGGCACATCATCCGCTCGCTACTATTGGGAGTGCAAGCCGGACTCAACCGCATGGCCGATAGAGATACCGGTTGGCGTGAGTTGGTTTGGAGGTGATAACAGCTATGCACCGAAGGAGTGGTGCGAACGGTACTATAAGAATATCGTGTATTGGAACGAGACGGACAGAGGAGGCCACTTTGCGGCGTGGGAGGTATCAGACGCCTTTGTTGCGGAGGTACGCGAGTGGCACAGCAAAATTAGGTGAAAAGGTATAAAGCGTGCTTCTGACGTTACAAGATCTCCCTTGAGGGCTATCTCGCAACCGTGCAGAGTCCTTTACTAGTCGTTCAAGACCTATCCTAGCTCTTTGATATCCGCGTCATCTCTACGCATCCAAATTGTATCTCTTCGGCTTCCAAATCCAGCGACGTTAGCTTCGGCATAACACAAGTAGGCATCTCAGGTATGAACCCATACTCAGATCCCCCGGGGTGATATTCGCAAGCATGGTAAGTGTCAGAGTTGCGATGTCGAATGTTGAGTAGTACGCACAGGTAGGTTGAGCGCGAATATCTATCAAGTCAAAACTCATGAGAGGACACAGATTTGGAGGCCCCCAAGCTGCAACTATCCAGAAGCCTGAAGATTGCGCCTCGGATGAGAGAAGGTGGGATATGATGATGTAGTCGGTGTTTATCTCCTTACATACTCCATAAATATTGAGACATCACCAAGCTTCACTTGGTGTCGTTGCTTATTCCAAGCGTGGCATCCATCGATGCATCTTCTTGGGGCTTAGTAGCTTTTTCTGTCCGTTAACCAAGACAGGCCTACAATTCCAAAAGCCCCATTTTTCCCTTGTCTTATATCTTGTGCTTTTACTGTCTCTGGTTGACGCGGAGAGAAGTGTCTTGTAGTTGCGTGTCCTGCCGTCTATTCGTTTTGATCCTCAATCGCAGGGCTTGCACCAGCTGCTAAACGTCGTCACAAAAGCCAACCTTCAATATCCTGGACCTTTATGAAAGCTCGAATCGTGTTTTCTCAGTAGCTGGCGGCAGGATGAGCCCATGTTTACGAGACGGCAGCAAAGTCCAAGTAAACAACATTCGTCGCCCACCATCATAGTCTAAATCACCATCTCTCCTGAACAAAAGAAGTGGCATATATGCCACGAGCTGTAAGTCGTTGCTAACTCTTGGCCTCGTTTGCATTGGATAATCTTAACTCAGAGACATTTCAGTAGCGCGAACCGTCATGGTGATGATGTGTCTAGATCGATCTTAGACTACCTTCAACGTGCCCATCCAGCACTGCTACAAATCCAGCTTCACCTACTCTGTTGCTTCTTTAAACGACAGCACACACCGCGGCGCTGTCAGCACTCTGCATTCCGGTACTATTGAAGTCAAGAACCTTGATATCTCGACTAAGAGCTATCTCTTGACGCCCCGTGCTCCTCATTGTAGCCTCGGTCATTTTTTATGACCAATTACATGCCCTTCTTTCATGGTTGAAGAGTCCGTGGTCATTACACTGCTGGACTTTGTAGTCCTTGTTATATACTCTTATTGGCCATGTCGAATATAGGTATGTAACAAGCTTGGAACTTTCTTTCACGTTAGTGTGGCAAACGGGAGGCCCAAACGTTCAAGTCGAGTTATTTCGAACATAACCTTGCCTAGACTGTTAAGCACCTAGAAGGAAACGTAACTGCTAATATATCCTACAATGACCATGCGTGTCTACCTTGCTATGAACGAAGATGCTTTCCCTCCATGCAGGCTAACTTACAGCTTTTAGTGGGTTGTAAAAACTCCTGTGCTCTGAAGTGCTTTGGGCCCGCTAGAAATATCTTAGTAAAGAAATTTAGATAAAACTATATCAGAGACGTTGAATAACGTATATATATAGCGGGCGTGATAGACAAGCGAGCGTGATACTCTACTTTTAACTTTAGAAGTTAGTTTTTAAATAATTCTTATAAATCTAAATATAGCTTAAAATAGCTATAAATCTATAAAGTACTATATAAAGTAAAGATATAAGCTATATTAATTTTAAAAAGTTTATTTTATACTTCTTTTTAATATATATTTTAAAACTCCTTATTTATACTATATAAATAGCTATAACGTATATATATAGCGAGTGTCTTAGATAAG
>JAJODA010000777.1:0-32438 GCA_021730345.1 Fusarium cicatricum | reverse complement strand
CTGCCTAGGGTGTGGTGGCAGGGGGGCCGGTAGAAGGGGGGGGGCCCGACCGGCATCCACCGGGGTGAGGAGAGGGAGACAGGGGGGAGTGTGGCCCTCAATAGGGGCAGGGGTGGTTGATAAATGGGCGCTAGGGTGTGCAAGCGTGGAAACCAGGATGCAGGGGGGGAGGCAGCTCTGGCAGGCTTTGCATTTCCCACTCCCTCCACTCCTTTTTATTCCTTCCTTCCTTCCTTTGCTGTTGGTGATGGGTGTCTTGTATGACTGAGGTGTCGTCGCTTTAGTGCCTTTCTCATGAAAAGAGCCGCAGTTATTCGTTGCTCTTATCTTCCGGAATGGACCAGCAGCTTCGAATCAGGCAGGCAGTGCAAGCTATGAGTCAAGCTCTTCGCTACCCAAATTGATAATCAGAGACTGCGATTGGCATCGCTTAGTCAATGAGTAAGAATGATTTGCAACGTGTCGCTGGTTTCGCGCCGCACTGTCCCCTCACTCCAGGTTTATTTGGCGAAATGACGGTGACGGTGACGCAGTCCGTACAGTACAACACCGGGGGACCGCTGCAGGGCGCTGTGCTGCGGCCAGGTTTCGTAGACTTTTTTTGGTGACTGGATCTCTGTGGATGGCGGGCTGTGTTTTCCTTTTGGACGCCCTATTGCTCGTAACCCAATCTCTTTCGTTGGGTATTTTGGGCTCCACGATTCGTGAATCATACAGAGCTCAGGCGTAATTATGAGTCAGTCCTTGAGCAGCTGTCAGCAAATCCAGATTTCGTACGGCAAGAGGCAAAATAGACATAGATTCAGCAAATGGGCCAATGTATAACGACATGGAGTTGGTGATAGGCTCAAAGAAACGAGGTAGCCTCGTGAAAAGGAGGCAGCGCAAAAACGGAAGCTGCTGAGGCGACTGGATGACTGGCCCTTGCCCTCCTAGTTCAGCTGTGAAATAGGCGGGGGTGGCTGTAGCGCGCAATGCCGGACGGTGCTCTTTGTCTCTCTCCTCTCAACAACAGACAACAACACCACAACGCACACAATTTTATTTTGCTTCCCTTCTCTCACTTTGCTGGTGTTTTCTCAGCACTCTGCTTCCTTCTTCCTTCTTTTCTCCTTGTCAGCCACCAGAGGCAGGGAAGGGATTTTACAAGGATAGATAAGAAGAAAACTGCGAACTGGGCGGATCCTGCGACGGAGAAAAAAGAAAGCAAGGCCACAGAAGACTTTTCGACAAAAAATGAATCCTAATTACCGTACCTTTGGATGGCGGGGTTGAGTACCGGGGCGTCTTTTCCTCAACTTGCACCCTGACTCTCTATCTCAGGTCTCTTGTTTCTTCCCTTGACCAGAAACGGTCACCTTGGAGCGGATCCACCAAAGTGCCAGTCAAATTTACCGGCGGGGAGTAAGCGAGATTGACGGCCTGGATTCGAATCCCCAACGTCCGCCCTCCCGGATGCCCGCAACTCTCTTCCGGTGAAAAATTTTCCTTCTCCTTGGGCTTCTAGGCGCGCCGGCGGCAACAGACCAACAGGGGTGGACGGCGGAAGACGGACCAGCGCCGGGCCCAGGCGGCTCGGTGTGATTCAAAGCCAGACAAGGGCGCTCGACTTAGAGTGTTACACCCCCTTGTTGACCTTGGGGCTCGAGGGTTATTAGTGTTTTTCTTTTGGCTGCTGGAGAGATCGCTGGGTATGCAAGTGTTGGAGTTTCTCTTGCGAAAGGTGCGAAGACAAGGGACGCACGGGAATACGAGCTGACGCAACAGTGCGGCCAACACGAACCAGGATACGCGATGCGAGCCTGTGCTCCTCGGAGCCCTTGCAAACGCTCTCTCAGCCCGGGCCTTAATACAAGTTTGCTTACACAAGTGCGACGCGAGGCTGGCAAAGAGTCTTTGCGCCGCCAGCCGAGTCAGTTCGTGAGTGGTTGGTGTCGCAAGGCAGCCATGTGAAACCCCACTCGTTGCTAGGGCTCGAGGTCCAGATGCCGAGGGCTATCAACAAGGCTGGAATGAGCGACCGCAGATGGGAGGCGAGTTTGCGAACCTCAGGGCCTCGTCAGGCACGCGTCTCGCTGAGTGGTTGGGTTGCTTGGCTTACTGCTAATTCTACCGAGTAGTCCGTGTTACAAGGCTGCGACAAAGGCGAATGCGACAATAACGAAATCCAATAAAGTGACGTTGAAGAGACGTCGTTGCTTTACTGTTTGCCGCTACCAGACATGGAGCTGATGACAAACCCCCGCAAGCAGAGAAGACGGACGACTTGGATGGAAAGGGAACCAAGTTTCCCAGAACCAAGAGGGAAGGCCGTTGACCTTTATCAATCGGCCTCAGGTTCTCCCCACCATCAAAATCACCATCACACGCTCACTTGAGCTGTGCTGTCTCTTTCGCACTCGCAGGCAGCACACACATGCATCATCAGCCAGCGCTTGGTGGTGTCGTGCATCTTATTCGCTTCTCGCAAGCGCCCCATGCATGTGTTTCTCGCCTTGTGACAGGTCCTCTTCTTCCTTCACGATCAAACACAACGTCAAGTCACTCCGCATCACCATGCATGTCGTTTACCGTGAAATCTGCAACTACCAATCGGTGGAAATAATCAGCGAGGCTTTGATCCGAGTGTGGTTTCTCGTCGCAGTCATCACGTTGCGCATGTGATAAATCCCTCCACTAGCGAACGTGATGTCAAGCTTCCGAGTCTCCGAGTCCGGGAAGATGCGGGGATTTTCCTTCTTCCTTCTCTTTCCCATCCTGCAGTTTTCCTCTTCGAGAATTCCGTAAAGGTCTACAACCCCGTTGTCGTATTCGCCGTTCAAGTCCGCACTTACACTTGAATTCAAGGGCGCTTTCTGGGTACGTCGAGGACAAATCCCGAGTAACGTCGTCCAGAGAGTGTGGCAATATTTGCAGGAATCATGCCTTGTCCCCTTGCATTAGTGAGCAGCGCATCAGCTCGCTCGTGGAAAGAAGACCATCCAGAAGACCAAAGTCGGACAGAGCTGATCTCGTCGCCACCACCGATGCGATGCCTGCGAACTGCAAGACGGCCGACAGCGAAGAGACGACGACCAGATTGGCTCTAGGCAACTTCTCCGCAGGGCGGGGGGAAACAAGATGGAGACATCGTGCATCGAGCTGCGCTCCGTCGGTACTCAACGACTGGAGGCGGCAGCGGAGAAGACACACGTCAAACCCTTGCACCGGAGCGGCGGTTCACGAATGGGGTCGTTTCCAGCAACCTGCGACACTAACGGCACCAAGGGCTTCATCCCAGAGATGGACAAGCGTGCCCCAAGTCGCAGCACGCGTCGCCCCCGACTCCTCCGCTCCCATTAATCCTTCTTATCCATTCATCCATCCATCCACGACCCCCTTTGCCCCCGCCAATTCCGCATCTTCATCAGTCTCGACTTTTTTTTTGTTTTTTTTTTGGACAGCGCTAGTTAGTCCGGCCACTGAAGACTTCCATAGGGCCTCCAGGTCTGCGACTCTTGGCGACCTCGGCCCTGATCAATTATCAAGCGAGCTGGGTCTTCGTACGTCACGGCACCCTCGAAGGCCTCCCATTTCCAACGACGTGCTCAACAACACAAGAGGAATGGGGCGAAAAAGGGAGAGAGTGCGCCGCTCTGGAAGAGAAAAGTCACCTTCTTTCCTGGTCCATTTCGAGTCGGCCGAGATGGCCTCATCCCTTGCTCCCTGCCTGTACGACTCGAAATAGGGACTCAGAGCTGGCATGTGCTGTGCATTTTCCCCGGTCTACCATGATGATTGGATGCAGCGCCGTACTGAAGCAGGATTGGGAATGAAAGGTTGTGTCTCACCGGCTCACCGTCTCGGCCCATCTCAGATTCCCATGCCATGACCATCTTTCATTTCGTCTCAGATCTGGCTGGCACTTTTTACACGACTCCTTTCAACCGTCTTGGGTCAGCGGCCCAGATCTCTGAAGATATCAACCAACCTTATGGCCATCTCACACGCATGCTCTACCGGTGAAGATATTCAAGCTACGCTTTACAATTCACAGCACAAGAAGCACCTGAATCTTTGCCGAGCTTATGGCGTTGTTCCCCATCGCATCTGACTCGGAAGGGTTCGTCTTCGAAGCCTCGGAAGAGTTTGCTGTTGTCTCCGTGTTCAGATGGGTCCGATGTTTACGATGAGGCATCCTTCAAGCTTATTATGAGTGTCGACGCTTTGTCCTACATCACTTTTGCCAACATCCAGGATCCCAGAAAGCTCATTATCCGGCTTTCGTACTCATTACCCGCTCGTGGGCCTGCTGGAGGATGACCGGACCGAAGATTGTCTGCGCCTCGGACACAGGGAGTGAGGGAGCCGGGGTTTTGATCCAATATCCATGGACAAGTCATGGGTAGGGCTTGCATGCCCGGCGATGGGACGGAGACCAGGGGGAGAGGAAAGAAATTCCTGGAGCAGGGAGCTGGAGAGCAGGTACCCGCAGCATGTCAGCCGCAGAACCGGAGCCCGTGGTCCTCGCTGTGGAGGACTGAGTTTGGATGGGCTTGTCCAGGGACCCTAACTCCCGCCCAGGGTGCCCCATGCGCCAAACCGCGTGCCTGCGTCCCAGAACTCGGTCACTGAGGTTTAGCGGCCTTTCCCACCAGCGGCATGCCCTAATGCACCCACAATGACAGCGGCTCAGCGATCCAGACACCGTGGACGGAGCAATCGATGGGACGCGGGGAGAGATTCTGGCTTTTCAGAGGCTCGGGGATGCCCTCCAGACGACCTGGATGTTTGTTCAGTGGATGCGCGGACGACGGACCGCAGTCCGAGGAGCCACTACATCAATATTACCCATCCTCAACCCCAGCTCTTGTTTCCAATCTTGCAGAGGACTCTTTGTTTTCTGTGCTATTAAATTGTGCGTGCGTCTGTGTGCGCGTTGCCCACAATCTCAATCATCAAAATCTCTCATTTTACAAAAATTCATCTTAGCAAGACAGGGATTCCCAACATAGCAACTCTGCAATAACACCAACCCCGACACACGACACCAACACAACCCTAACCGTTGAATGTGCAATGAATCAGTACAGTGTGCGCACGGTTTTTGTGAGAGCTTAAAAAATAAAATATAACAGAGACCCGAGTGCTCGGTCTGAGCTCTCTCACCTTGCCTTTGAGTCGCTAGGCCCGAGATTAAGGCCAAAGACAATGGGTCGACGGATCAAGGACACCCTCGCACACGGGAAATCGCACTCCCCGCACGCCCCTCCGTTGGGCCCGGCCGGTAATGATATCGCGGCCCAACGCGACGACGCAATTATCCTGCTGGGCACCATGTTTCATACGCTAATAATAAGAAGAGCGGGCAGCGACGCAGTCACGCCTTGCCCTTGTCATGGCGAGTCCCTGTCGGCATGTGGTGCGCAGCCAAATCTAAAGCAAATTATCTAGGACTGTTTATCTCGGGATACGGACTGGCAGTCCATGGCCTCTGAGAGCGCACTCGAGATATTACGAACTGCGCATCGTGTTGTTGCCCTTGTCGAGTCCCTGCTTGGCGCACAAATCGCAAGTCTCGGTTGGGTTGAAGCTGGGTTGCACTCGTCCAAGCTTGAGTTTTTTCTTTTGATCTTGAGCTTTGATTTGGAACGACACAAAGAACAAGCCACAGCTCAGTCCAGTCTCTTACACCCTACGACGGTCCAAGCTGATGGGATGTATGTCCAACGCTTCTCCAACGCACACGCCCTCGCATATTATTAGGGTGAGGTCCATTCATGTCATCGGCCTTGTTGTTGGCCTGTCTGTGTGGAATTTTATCTCCATTCCCATCCTTGTCCCATGCAATCGTAGACAGCCCTGGTTGTCCTGGTTGTCCTGACCCGAACCCCGGCCAGCCAAACCTGGTCAAAAAGTTCTGACATGAGTTTTTTTTCTCATTCTCGTTGTTTTTACTTTGTTGACGTTGCGGAATGTCGTCTTTTGCCGAGGTGCTCATTACAACAGCCTTGCGCCGGCCGATATCCTTTGTCATGCTCCGAGATGATAGATCCATCGCATAACGAGTGTATCGGACCTTTATCAGCCTGCTCAAGTCGTCGTACCATCGCTTGTCCAAGTGGATGGGACTGTGACTCATAAGAACCTTCGCTTGTTGCAGGCGCTGGCGTTGTTGTCATGAAATCTGCACTCGAGTGTGCGTGCCCTACCAACGAACCTCTGGTCTGCTGTATTGATGTCCAAACAATGCCCTCGCCCTGTCATATCGGTCCCGCCATGCACCCCAAGATGGATGCCGATTGGCATCCACACTGCACACAGCCTGGGAGACACGTCGCTATGTGCATGAGGGCGACAAAGAAGCAGCAGAATAGGACCCCTGGCGTGTAAGTGCGGTGGAAGTGAACGGCCTTGGATAGCACCTAGATCGGGTCCACCAAACCCTCCTTGGCCTGCGGGCATGCATATACAAACCCTGGATCTTTGCGCAAGCACACAGACACACGCAGTCCGTCTACCCTAACCCAACCGCTGTCCTCGATTCGCTGCCTTGACCAAAGTGTCAAAGAACAACAAAGGCGCCAACCCTGTTTAACTTACCCCTCCAAAAATAGGGCCCTTGACAACGGCCCTTCCAGGTCCCCCTCCGCCGTTCCCCTCCAACAGCCTACTGCAGACTTGTATGCGCACTACGGTAACCTAAGATGGCGATTTGACCTTTCTCTCACCGACTCTTCAAGAAAGACGGTGCCGTTGCTCGGCTGCGCGCCGACGATGGATGCAGCTTCACGGGGCCATTGGAGACGGGCCGCTCTCAAAGAGGACAGCGCTTGCAAAGGCTGCCTTGAATAGGTAGTCTAGCACAGAAGGGGTGGCTCCTAGCTGCATCTCCCCGGGCCAGGATTTCTGATACCGACGTGGACGTTAAACGCCCAAGGCTGAATACATACTTGGACGCAAGTTAGCAGCACAGTGACGTATGCAGGATCCCACATACCAGTTCCGGATCTCAGTGGACCATGGCTCAAACGAGATTGCTGTTTCGACGAGAGAAGGCATCCCTGTGCTGAAGGATCGTGTATATCAACACGATAGTCGAGATGTGTTTCAGCTGACAGAGGCAGAGGCAGATATGCAGATGCAACCTGTGACTAACATGGCACCAAGCGCCGACGATCCAGACACGCCGCAGAGCACGGCCGGCTCTCTGTGCTGCAGAGATCGGAACTTGAATGCAGCGCCCGGCCGTAGCGCGGACCGCTAGTCGACAAAGGGGCCATTATCACGATGACTTTGCTTTTTCGCACAAAAAGATGCAAATGGGGAATTTTCCTCCTTACGAGAGTAAGGCGTCCCACGGTGCGGGAAGAGGTGCGTACAGCCTCTGGGACGAGAAGACATTAGGGCAAGGACTGCATGCATGCATAGTCGATGGGAAAAAGAGGGTACTATCGACATGCAGTCCCGTCCGCTTGATCAAATCCTGCCCGTTGGAGCGACAACGTCCAATCCCGTCGTAACGGGGATGCATCAAGATGGAGCAGTATATCTTGAACATGTCGGTGACGAAAGTGAGGCCTATATTCCCGAGCTCTGTCAACCGGCACTTCCGCGCCCTCGCTTGTAGGATAAGAGTCATCGCAAGGAGGAAACAGCCCCTCCAGTTCAAGGCTCCAGATGCGTTCATGCCCAGCGAACCAGACGAGCGAGGTGGTGTGGTGATGGTGAGAGTGGTCGCTGCTCTGTGTTGTCAAGAAGCTCGCCCGGCGGCGGCCGTCGAGGTTTGGGGCCAATGACCGGATATCGAGGGTTGCAGAAAACGGCTGCTGCAGCTCGGGAGCCAGAAGGACGTGTGCCGCTCCACGTCACATCCCATTCAGCGTGACCAGGCGTCTGGCTAGAAGAGCCATGCTGCGTTTCTCGACCAATGATGTGACAATACGGTCTCAAGTGCCGAGCCCTGGTTGTCGAGCATTTACAAACCCTAGACCACAAGATGTACGCATGTGCAAAATCACTTGACAAGGCGAATTCTGGCCGTCTATCGTGTAAGTCTAGTCCATAGGATGAGTGGTAAGTTAGTAAAGATATCACACTAAAAAGTCTCGTGTTGTGTACGTGATCTGCTGCCAAGCACGATTCGGCGCCTACACATCAAATGGCCATCATGTTGCAGGCCTCAATTACAAGAGAGAGAAAAAAGAGCCATTGCCTCCGACCAATCCGTCATGGTCCATTTCAGAGACATGCATGCCCCTGTCGGTCATTCTAGGGAGCATCGTCCACTCGCCACGTGGGTGAGCTGTGGCGGTGCACTCAGCCACTTCAACCGTTCGGCCGGGTCCGCCACTACCTTCCCGGGGGCCACGGGATCCACTTCGGGCATCGGGCATCGGGCATGTGATTTCGGGGGTCCTGCATGACAACTCCCGGATTCCCGGTTTTTTGTTTAAGGGTCGTGATTGAAGCATTTCAGGCTGCGATATGACGCAACTACATCAAGATGGCTTTGAAATCGATTTCCATCCCAGTGAGATGACATTGCTGTTCTTTTGGCCTGAGCTTGGATCTTGCATATCCTTGTCACACTGAGAGGCCTCTTTTAAGTCCTACCCCTTTCGACCCCCCGCCCGCCTCCTTTTTCTCTCTCTACATTGGTCATATACTTTTTCGCCCCTTTGACTTGATATATGACCTGAGCTCTCCCAAGGCAGCATGCCATTCTCGGCCCTGGTTCGACAGTCACTGCGCCTGGTGAGTCACACGATCTCGCCCGTGGTCCGAAAATTGCGCCGTTGGTTGGACCCCTGGGAAGATCCAGCATCGCCACACGGACTCTTTGCGCCGGCCTTACGACGACCACGAATCTGGAAAGCAAGTGTCAGTGGTGTTTGTTACAAGAGTTTGGGCTATTGGCATGGCTGATGGCCCGGTCGCGGGTTACCAGGGGGCTGGACAGGCAGCAGTCGCGCCCTTGACGATGACGCGAACAAGATACACGTCGCCCTCATCTGTGGCGCAATCTCGAGCCGAGATTGGACAAAGCAGCTGCTTCACATGCCACCAAACCCTCCAGGCCCGAGCTTCGACGACCAATACCCTACCGCGGGGAACCATCGACAAGAATAAAGCTTGACACGTCTTGGAGAACTGTTGTAAGTCTTGCGCCGAGTGGCAATGAAAGAAGCGGGACTTTGCCATCGGGGCATGCGGGTTTCGTATCCGGAGAGCTGGTCAGGATTTGGAACGACGATATCGACACACCTTGGCTTGATTGCCTCTCTTGACATGGAAGGAGATCGAGGTAAGTCTCGCACTGGGTTCAACTGAGATGAAGGTTCGCACGGAGCTGGTGATGATAATAGCTGCCTCGCGAACGGGCCAGTGGCACAAGGCAGAAGTCAGGATGTGATGTGGACATGAGACTTGAAACGGAACGATAACTTGTGTGAATGTTTGAGCCTGAGGATGGCTCATACTCTTCACGGGGCTTCTCGAAAGAGGGTTGACTCAGCCCTATCGTTAACGTGATAGATTCAACCAGAGTGTTGTCAAGTTAAGGGGATGGAATACAACCAAACAGGTGAGTATCTGACCTGAGTGTTCGTCGGTAGGCTTGTGATATCGATACATAGTATAAGAATATAGGAGCTGGAAGCTGGTAAACTCTACCAGCATGTCACAGTCCGATCCAAGTGTCTGCGAGACGCATTTGGCTATCCATGTAACATATCTCACTATCGAAACGTATTCAAATCCAGTCTCGATGTTGCATCCCGAGACTCCTTAATCTATCACAGATAGAGTAAACGCCTGCTAACTGACCCAACATTCCCAGACGTGTGCCGACAGGGCTATCCATGTCGATTTACAGCGCCTGAGACACACAATTTACATTCGACCATTGACAGACCGTGATACGTGCCTAGAGAATGAATTGCAGTCGATTTTAATTGCGGTTTTTTGGTCAATTACATCTATCGCAGTGTCGTTCACGACGGTTATATCATGCCACCCCGTTACTGATGCATGGAGCCGAAACTTTTCAAGAATATAGAACTCAACAAACTCAGTAATCCTTATTGAACCATTCGAGTGATATCTATATCGATGTATGTGATCTTTGCTTCAGTTTATTCTAAGCTAGGTTGGTGCTAAATTGACTGTTCAACCTCTGCTCTCGGGTAGCCTAGGGACGAGTTTCGGTCCTTGCGACGAATTGTCGCTAATGTCGATCCGTCTTTTTTTATGGGCATGCAGACAATTGAGGTGGACACTCATCGCGTTCTAGCATATAGCCCTTGTGTAAAAGGATATCCATCCGACGTAGCCTGTAAGCAGTAGAAACATGAGGGGTGCTTTTCACCTTGCGTCTCCGACGTTCAGTAGGCATGTTGTGAGACGAGTACATCTCCCCAGCGTGGTTATGAGCTGAGCAGCGCGGACGTGACTTGGAGACAGGGTTTAGAACTGCAGAGGAGCGTACGGAGTGTTGATGTACGGGCACCATTCTTTTGAATTCTTCATAGGGCGGGTTCGGAATACCAAGGTGAAGATGTCGGAGCGTGGGTCAGGCATAGAGTGCAAAACAACACTCGGCCGTAAACATGTCAAACTCGAGTAAAATAACAACAGAAAGAGGACTCTAATACCTTGTTGCTGCTAGGTTATTCCTGTCGCTTATAAGGACGGCCATCCTGGTCGTCATGGCCTCAGCGTCTCGCCTATCAAAGAATGGGCACACATGTGCTTAGGGAACCCGCGAATTCCAGTCTGTGCTGTCGAAGCCAATTCCATGCAAGATCCAGATCTGTTTATCCTACTCGATGAAATCTATCTCCGATGCTCAAGTTAGTAGTCTATCCTCCACGCACTTTCTGCAAAGTCAATGCATGTTGCAAGGTTATTTGGCCCAGGTCACGGGACGCCCTGCAGCTTAGACGACATGTGGAAATATCCATTGAAGACTCAATGGAGATCAACATGGAGTAGAACATCAAGAGCAAAAGAATATCTAGATGTAAGTGATTGTACTGAAATACCGTATTCGACTCGGGTAGAGTAGTGCAGAGTAGAAGACGAATCATGTTGAAAACTCGTAGGCGCAACGTCAAAGCCTATAGCTTTTAAGCAACAGTGCTACTCACGATATCGATCTCTGGACGCAGTGACAGAGGCTATTGTCTTCAACTGGTACCTCCTTCCCCGTTACAGATAGGTATCTACGGCACCAGGCAAGTATGTTCCCCTTGTCTTTCCCCTTATGCACCCCTCAAGCCTCGTGGAAGGAACCTTTGGCGAGTGTACAGTGAACTTGACCTCTTGCACCCAGAACAAGCAGCAGTGTTCACAGACATTTCCGAAAACCTTCATTCTTCGTCGGAGAAAGGGTGTGATATACTTTCTGGTTCATTATAAAACATCAGTAGTCCTTGCGATACAAGATCTCTTGAACATTCTCCTCATCATTCGAGCGACAGAGATCTCATCAAGGCTGAGTAGCAAGCAACCCAAACGACCTTACCACTACCGCCAATACCACTACAACTATCATTTGATAGGTATTGTATGCTTGAATCATCTCATCTCTTGAACACCACCATACTAACTGGTCATAGAACATTGCAATGAGTCCCTGGGTATCCGTCAACAACCAGGGCCAGGGTCAGAACAAGGCCACACCTTGTGTGGGTGCTCGTCGCCCTCTTCCAACCTCTCCTACTCGGCCGTCTTCCCTTCGGCCAGATTTTTCCCGGCGGGCTGAGATTCCGGATTCAAACGGTATAGACTTGCTTCTCAGGGCAGCCGAGGCCATGCTCATGAGTCCACCTCCGCCTCCGCCCCAGGCCGAGTTTAGGGAGACTTCGAAGGAGACGGAGGCCACCCTTGCTCTCGTTGCCCTCAGAGCGGGCGCCCCTCTCCCTGCCGATGCTCCTCCGGCCGATGCTCCTCCGGCCAATGCTCCTCCGGCCACCGCTCTCCCGGCCGCCACTCCTCCGGCCCAAACTGCCTCCGGAGCCCGGAGCCCCACGACGAATCTCAAGGCTCCCTCAACCAGTCCGAGCAAGCCTACCAGAAGGACTCGGGGCTCCAGGGAGCTCAAAGGCTCCCGCAAGATCTGCACTGACTGCCACGAGAGCGTCGCCAGCAAGCATTGGGCGGACCACGGCAAGGTCCATAAGCTTAGCGACGACGCGCAGGGCGCCGTGGCCCTCCGGCCTTGCAAGACGTGCGCAGCCAAGGGCAAGGAGTGTCGGGTCGCCAGAAGCCCCAAGAAAATGGGCACTTATGCGTGCAGATGCTGCCTCCGCTGTCATGGCAGGTGTTCCTTGACTAACGACATGCGGGTACTTGGGGGGCCAAAGCTCGAAACTCATCCGGCACTGCAACCGTTGGATGAGCCTGTTTCTATACAGATGTGAGAAGCGGCAGCAGGGCAAAGGCTGGCATGGTAACGGGGATTGATGTGGCTAGGGGAGTTGGGGAGTTGGATAGTTGGACCTATAACTCAAGTGTCCATGAGGAACTGGGTAAACATGAGTAGACTAATTCTAATCAAATCAATAACAATCGTAACCAAACTGAATTGGGTTCCTTTGTCTCGATTGAAAGAAGTCAGGGTTCAACACGTGCACTCGACTCACCACTTCTCATGGATCTTAAACAGGAACCAATCGAACCGACTCCATCTGCCTCTGTTCATGGTACAGGTATCACCCCAAGTCTTCTCGTTGGCATTTCTCTACCCACTGGTACTTGAACATTTCTGACGTCTTTGTTCGGTTCATCGGACATGGTGACTCGGAACTCGGCTTGCATGTGCGCATCTGGTGGTTCAGGTGGTGTCTTGACTATCAGCCGTCGGATTCGAAAGAGCGTATGGTTCTAGAGCATATGTACCACATGACCCAGCAGAATCATGAGTATAAACTGCCAAAGCCTCACCATGGTGGCGGTCACATCACATCCCACTCTTACAGAGGCCATGTTCCTGGTCCAGACCCCTGCCGTCCGAGCCTTGGAAGCCGCTGTTCCCCGCAACTCGTGACAGGATCCGGAAGACGGCCGAAGCCGGATCCTTGGATGGACGCCTCAGATCAGATCATTCGGCATCCAATGTTTTTTTGAGGCGGTGCCGAGGCTTGACGGACGAGGTTTTGGTGATTGTTTCTCAGGGTCTTTAAGCTTAAAAGCAGGGGAGGCCCCCACCACTAACCAAGTGTCACTGTCTCAGTGCCACCTGCGTCAACCTTTACCGAGAATCATCATCAACCATTCAACACGGAAAAATAGACCTGGATTAGCGCAGAGCCAACAGAAGTCATGTGCATCGTATTATTCACAACCGCGCATCCTGACTATGCGTTGATCGCAATCGACAACCGGGATGAGTACATTCTTCGACCAACGTCACGGCCTCACTGGTGGTCGCACAACACATCTGGTCGTCCGGTTCTATCGGCACGAGATCTCCAGCGAGCAGAGAAGGGAACATGGCTGGGACTTAGCAAGGACGGCCTCATGGCCGTACTCACCAACTATCGCGAGACAAATGTCCAAGATTCTAAGCACCCTATTCACGCTGCCAAAAGCCGTGGCGGCATGGTAACGGCCTGGCTAGGAGGGCTACCAGAAGAGAGCATCATCGACGGCGTGCATAGACTGGTCAAAGACGACGGCGTCAAGGGCGTCGGCGGTTTCTCTATGGTCTGCGGCAAATTGAGGAAGAAGAGCCAGGGCATCGCCATTGTCAGCAACCGAGCGGGCAACGTTGAGGATGTCCCTATCGTGGCCAAAGAGCGAGACGAGATTTGGGGGTTGAGCAACACTGCTTTCGATGCTACGGGCAAGGGGGAGGAATGGCCCAAGATTGCCAACGGAAAGAAGCTTTTGCGCAAAGCTATCGACGAATCCATCTCCAAGCAGTCAGGCCAGGATGACCTGATTGCTGGCCTCTTTTCTGTTCTTGACAACAACACGCTACCGCAGAACAAGAATGCCAGTCTTCTGGAATACATCACACAGCTCAAGCAAAGCATCTTTATCCCGTTGATCGGCGACGAGACGCACCGAAAGGCAATGGAGCAGGCCATGTCCAAGGGAGCCGGCGAGTGGGCGACAGACGACCAAGCAGCGGCAGAGGAGCTTATGGCTGAGGGTCGCCCTGATCCAAGCACAACCCCCATCATGGGCTTCGAGACGGGGATGTACGGCACACAGCGACAGACGGTGATACTCGTCGACTGGGAAGGCAAAGTGACGCTGGTCGAGCGGGCTCTTTGGGACGGAAACGGCAATGCCGTGGCTCGTGGCGAGGGCGATGTCAAGTTCGAGTTTGAGATAGACGGGTGGGAGGATGAGGCCTGCAACGGAGAACAAGCCAATGGAAAGGTAGATTCGAACGGAAGCTTGTGATGGGCGTTCTCTAGGAAATTGATAGAACTGGCTTAGACTATGGTCACGAAAGAACGAGATTATAAAGGACCGACATGACTGTAAATAAGGTATTGGATAGGTAGAGAAATCACATGAGCTTGATAGAAAGAAGAAAGAGAGGAAAATATGCACCGTCTCTCCTTCTTTATTCCTTGGGTCTGGGTGATGGCCCGTTTTGGAGTGTCCGGCAGCTGGCAAATCTGCCACTGCCAGTCGCAAATCACAAACAAAACAAGTCCAACCACGACAAAATCTTTTTTCTCTTGTAGGAAAACAACAACAGCAGCGACAACAAACTCGTCTCGTCTTCCTCTCCTCCATGCATTAAGCGTCATGGTCGATGTCTTACGCTGGGTCGAAAACAACTCCCGCCATTCATTGTTGGGACTATCAATCTACATCGCCTACTATAACTTTACCTGCTTCCCCGTCCTTCTGCTTCGCCTCACCTGGACTCTTGTCAGTCTTCTTTACGGAGGCATAGTTGCTGGTTGTATCGACGTGGACCATCTGTGGGAAAACATCAGCATTACTCTCGAGGTCTTGCTCCTTCTCTGCAAGGTTTGTGCCCTGCATCTCCGGCTCAGCTTCATTATCGCCAGACAATTTGCCCAGCTCTTCATACTACTACTGTACCGGGGACTTCTTCTGGGGTTGTTCATGATCCTGGCTCTGCGCGTTGCTCTGTTTCCACTTCAGTTCCCAAGCCTGCATCACACTGTTCCCTGTATGGTCTTTACCTAGCCCCTCAAGACATATCAGCGACTCTCGATCCCATCTACCGACATGGACTCCCTCCGTGTCGGACTCGAAAGCAGAGCGTCTTCCCGATCTCGACTCTCCACACCAGCCAAAGTCCTGGCCAAAGCCCGAAGAAGGCGACCTGCCATCTCAGCACCGATTGGCCCCATCAAGAACTCCCGCGGCCCAGATTTCACTCGGAGCAATACCTTCATAATCGTGCCCCGTATCAAAGACTGCGAGTCCGACGAATCACTCCCCCAAAAAGGGCATGTCGAGGCGAAAAAGACCACTCGACGTATCTCGGCCAGCTTCTCGACTCGTGGGCCATTGGCTAGCACCCCGACTGTGGCAAGCTCCGACTTCAATGCCACGACGACACGCCAAGTTTCAGCAGAGGCAAAGCTCCCTCCAAAGGGTCTGTCGTTCAGGAAAGCATCTAAAATCCGCTTGACCTCGAGTTCGAGTTACAGCATCTTCCCCAGCCTCGAGACCATCGTCCAAGACGAGAACGTCCCCCCTCCTGGCCATCAAGACACGCCCTCATCGACAGCGACTCTCAAGGCCTTGGGGAAAACCCGTCTCCCCAGATCCCGGACTATGAGCGTTTTGAGCGAAATCAAGACGTCCATGTCGAGGCCATCCTTAAACGCAAGAACAGCCAACTTTCGTACTCGAGGCGATCAATCCCGCCAAGTATCTTCGTCGTCGTCGAGCACTCACTTCGCGTCCAGCTCCTCGCGAATTCGCTTACCACTTCCATCTTTAACGTCTCTCTCTCGATCTAGCAGTTCAAGTACCACAGAAACGCAGACGCAGCCCGATCCTCAGCAGATCACGACGGCCCAAAACTCGGCGTACTGGTCCGGTCGCTTCATGTCTCTTCAAGATCGTTTTTTGGCCGAGGATTTTGAGAATCACATGGAGGCCTCTCCTCTCTCGCCTTTCTTCCAGCCCGTGCAAAACAAGGCTATGACCCATGATCGCCAGGCTGTCAACTCCCGACCAACTCACCTCTCTCACTCCACCACGACGTCAGCCCTAACATCTCTGGCATCATCCAAGCCGCGAATCTTGCTAGGCAGCGATGACGACGCTAGATGTCTCCGAATATTCCGACACATCGATGGCCTCTGTACGACCAACGAAGCACGCCGCTCGCTGCATGACTGGCAACAGGCCTACGCTCGCCGCATGAACCGGCCTTGCCTGCTTCCTCAGGGCGGTCGCATGGAAGAGAAGACTTTAATGGGAAAGATCTTTGGCAACGGGCCTCGGAAGAGCGAGAGGCGAAGCTTGTCAGGGCTACGCGAAACCTCGAGTGTGCCGGCTGTGAAGAAGACAAAGCCTACTCCTGCGGTGGGAGGGCGCGGAAAACGGTTGGCCCTCCACTAGAAGGGTCTTTGTTGGAGTAGAAAGCGAGTCCTAAAGCCCTGATACCTTGTTTGCTTTCTGGGTCCGTTTGCTTATGGTTGAGAGAATGTCATCAGGGGGAAGAGTTGAATGAGGGGAAGTTCGAGTTACAACAAGGTGCCGAGGTTTTCGCCTGTATTATTGCCTGTTTTCTATTTATAATACCCATGGTCCAAGGAGTATGCATACGATTGTTTGGCTGTTAGTTGACGAATGTTTTGTAGCATGGAACAGGGTCCAGACGTGGAGAGGTACGACATAGATCCGGAGACGTGCATCAGGTATATATAATGTACGAAGCATGTCCTATGTGAGAGACTTAATACATATCGCTCTGTTACTATACTTTATCCTCATCTGAAGGTATCTCTGGCGGCTACGTCGTGAATAGTCATGGCTAAATTTATTCGTCAGCCCTGTGAGCCATCCTGGAAACTCAAGTTTATTCAAGAAAGAGAGTCTGTTGCCAACAAACTAAAGATTGCACCGAAATGAAGATTCCCGTGATTGCCAAGTACAACCAGAATGGAGGAGGATGTCTTGGTTTGACTATCAATTGCGAATGCCATCAGAGATATCACAAGTTATAGTCAACTCAAGACCACACACACACACGTCGTGTCAAACACACTATCATCAATTGTATTCAAACAGGCCCTGCCGTCAATCCCAACTGCAAGGCTTCAATCTAGATCTCCCCAATCAACGCCCCAAACTCCAATGCTGTCCTTCCATGTACGAAGCCACTTTTGCCCCTCCAAACGAGGCCAGTCTACTCGGCCTTTTTGCGAATGCGCAGGTAATCGCGAATCTGCTCGTGCTTGCTCGCAAAGAACATGCCCTTGACGTCGTTGCGCCAGACCAGCACGCCCACCTCCTCGGCGAAGCCGGCAACGGCTAGGTACTCCTTCTGGTCCTCAAAGTCCTTGAAGAGGAAGCCGCCCGTCGTCTTCATGCGCTCGTTCTCGAGCTGCCACAGGCGGATCTGGTCCACCACCGTCGGGGGCAGGACGGGCTTGCTGTTGAGCGCGGCGGTGCGGTGCATCTGGTCGTGCGCGTGCGCAGACAGGTACGAGATGATCTGGTCGGCCGTGATGCCAAAGTTGATGGCCTGCCGGATCGACTGCCGCGACACACGGCCCGCCACCATGTCGGGGAACCGCATGGAGAGCTTGGTGAAGAGGGCGAGCACGGCGATCTGGAGCGTCGACTGCGTGTAGGCGTAGATGCGGTAGTTGGTCTCGATGATGACGCTGCCGCGCTGTTCGTTGCCGGATCCCGTCGTGCTGCTGCCGGGGGCGCCCGACTGGCCCGGTGCGAGGGCGGCGGCTGTGGCGGCTGCTACGCCGTCGCTGATGCTGCGGAGGCTGTTGCCGCTCGAGGTGAGGGTCGTCGCGAGGCGGGTCGGGAAGAACATGGAGCGCTTGTGGTTCGGGATGTAGATGAGGCCAAAGTCGACGAGCGACGGGAGCATGTTCTTACGCTGCTCGGTGAGTGCGTTGGTGTCGTATGCGCGGCCAAGCTCCATGCTCGCGAGGACAAAGAGGAATGAGAGCATGTCTGTGGCCTCGAGACCAGCCTCCTTATTGACGTCCATGGCCTCGAGCCAGAGGAGCAGAAGCGTCCATACCTGGGCGTTTGCCTCTTGCAACAAAAAGGTAAACCCAGCCTGTGTGATACCGATGCTGCCGTTGGGCCTGCGGTCAACCAGACGCCCCGCGACGAGAAGTTCCTTCACGCTCTTATTCGGTCCAGAAACGTCGCTGGTGCTCTTGTAGCCCACGCTAGATACGACAAAGTGCAGGATGTCCTCCCATTTCTTTCGGGCGTAGCGGTCGAGGAAGGGAATGTCGATCTCGGGGGGGACCTGGAGGTTCGAAGGTACACCGAACGAGTTATGAGTGCCGCCGCCCGAGAGCGCGAGTCGCAGCGAGGTCTTGAAATTAGCTGTCAACTGCATCTCCTGCGGTCGGTCTTTTGAGTATGGAGTGATCTGGACGATGTAGAGGACTCGCAGAATGGACAGGGCGCGGTCCTTTTGCTGTTTCGCGCTTGGCTTCACCCAGTCATCGAGGTCGTTCAGGAGGATCGGATTGGGAGAGTAGAGGATGCGCATGACGAATGTCTTTGCTGGTCGCGACGGAGTGTTAGATGTTGCGCCTGATACCGAGCAGCATAGGGCACACAAAGGACATACCCAGGTGAGGCAGCATGCGGCGAAAGATGGCAAACGCGGTCGAGGGCTGCTGGTAGAGTTTCCTGAACGTGGTCCCCTGCAGCTTCTCGAGATACTCCATGAGCTGGAGCGAGGGCGCCGGGCTGACTGACATGTTGGGCGACGGGGGTAGCGCAATCAGTCAGTCAGGATGTCGAAGGGTGCTATCTCATGATAGAAGGAAACTCGAGGCGATTTCGATGATCGACCGGCGGAAGTTTGGAGAAGGCAATCTAGAGGACGGATCGTTATCTAGAGATAGCAAATAGCTAGTAGATGTCGTCGTGTTCTTTTGGAGTTGTCTATATTGAAGCACCAAATGTTTTCTTTGACATGCTTCTCCTAAGCTTCACGATGGTGTTGAGCGCAACCTTTCCAGGCACCTGTGTCCCTTTAGGCTTAGCGTTAGGCTAAGGATCTGGTCGGGTAAAGTCCGGGCTGTACGTCATCCGATCCTAGGTGAGGCTCAGCAGATGAGGCTTAAGAGTACGTACCAGGCTTTTAGCCCAGCTCTTCCTCTGGTCTTCAAGACGACGCGAACTTACCAATCCTCCGAATTGCATCTTTCCTAATTATGGCACCCTAATGATTTCAGGGTTAGCAATTAATTTTGGCCTTTTCTTTTTGTATGTAAATCCACATCCGGTTAGTCATGGTGAACAACTACTTTGCACCTGGGCGGCCGTGCCGTGCCAGGCCATCGGTAGACGTCCCGAGATTATTGCCTGATTGGGCGTGTCTGCGCGATGTCTTCCGATCTTGATTCAACACCAATACCATAAAACGCCCAGGCACGGCAGTCATCATTTTCTTCCTTTCAACCCTTCTTTACAGTATCTCTTCATCTGGATCTTGGCGCGTTCATCTTGACTGCTCCTCTGACGCTTGGTCACTGATCACGTTGTGCAATGCCCAGGCTGCGGAACCGCACCCAAGCAAAAAAGCAAGTCTTGAACCAGCGCCAACAACAATTTGAATAAAAACAGTTGGTTAATCGACGGCGCAAGCTCGGAAACTGCTGGCTCCGGCAGCCCCGGGGATCCCAAGGCTAAGGAGCCGCGATTGCAATCTGCAGCGATCGTCCTGCTCTGGCTGAGTCGGTGTAGATGCATGCCAAGTTTGGGGGCTTATGACTTGACGTCAAGAAAATGCTACCGCTTGGAGTCATTTGATGCGTTCATTGCAGACGTAATCTTGCCGTGATGCCATCACCCCTCTTCACGGGAGTTGCAATCGAGTAATGACACAGAGGGAATCCACTATTGAGCCCGTATTGAACTTGGCTGTGAAACTTGGTCTGCCCGGAAATGTCTCGCGTTGGAACTGGCGTGATACCTTGCCCCCGACTTTTTTTTATCGTCCTGTCCCTTCGAACTCAATCATACCTATAGTAATTAGGGAGAGAAACCGTAAAAGATGTGCATAGTGTAGTGGCTGTAAAAATAATAGAACTTATTCGTATAGTGTGTTTTCACGGCCTTTCTAAGCTTTGACGTAGTTGTAGTCAAGGCCTTGTCGAATTCTGTTCTAGACTATCAGTCTATCACATTACGAGCTTGGCCAGTTTGACAAATCTTGTCTTTTAAAGGTTGCACATAGTTCAGGGCAATGCCTCTTCATTCAAGAGTCTAGTTGGTTTGAAAAAATATGAAATTCAAATCTATGCGGTAATCTAAAACTTTGGGTATCTATTACTTGAGCGATTGAAAAAAGAGCTGGACATGAGTTGGCAAAATTCTCATCCAGGGCAGTCTCTGACTACCACCAGTCCAACGATCATCAGATGATAAAAAGGAAAACGCCTTAAAAGATGGCGTTATCACCGCAGTCAAAGACTCCGCGCACTCCTCCAGCATTAAACAGATCCAGCATCTGAGTGATGGATGCCCACAAACCAGCACCGTTCAAAAGGAAAGCAAACCCGAGAAGGAAAACATTGGCACAAAAGAAACAGATCTGCATCCATCCATCAAAGTAGTGGCCCTTGTTGATGTGGAACCAGAGAAAGGCAGCGATACCGAAGGTGAACCAGGCGTAGGTGGTAGCCGAGCTGATAGACAGGATCGAGTCGAAGATGGGGATAACGTTTGAGATGAGGAAAGAGAGGATCCAGAAGACAGTGGCAGAACCCAGCCAGACGCCCCAGGAGAAGGAAGACTTGCTCGTGGCCTGGTCGGTTCGCTTCATCCAGCGAAGGAGCTGCACGAAGACGTACTTGGTACCGACATGGCCGTTGGCGAGACCAGCGGTCATGACAGCAGGGATAACAACACCGTAAGCAATCTTGGCTGAGAGAATAGGGGCGGATCCAAGCGCAGGGGAAGTAGTGTATTCTCCGGCAAGGCAGTAGATGGCGATAGCCAGGGTAAGGTAGAAACCAATAGAGACTAGGATAAGTCCTTTGAGAGCAAAAGGAAAGTCTCTCGCTGGGTTTCGCATCTCGGCCATGAAGGACGGAAATGTGATATTGCCAGCAAAGGAGAACACAATCTTGAGAATGGCGTTGAAGATAGTGCGGAAGTTGGGATGGGCCACAACTTCAACTCGGGGGTCCCAGCCGGCAGTAGCCTTTTGAGGGTCTGAGATTCCGAGGCTGATCATGACAACCATAGCGGCGGCGACGATGCTGATGATGGTTGGGATACCGCTTTGCGAGATGAACTTGGCACTTCGGGGAACACAGAGAAGGAAGCCTGCGATACAAGCGATGCCGATAAAGCCAACAGTGCACATGCCATGTCCACTGAGGGTGTTGAGAGCGACTGATAGAGTGACGGCTGTAGAAGCGCAGGTCATGAGCAGCTGGATAACCAGGCCAATGGCGGCGACGATTTCCCAGGGGCGTCCGCCGACGACGCGGACCATGTCGACAATGTTTACACAGTGAGGGTAACGGGTGTAGAAGTGAAGTAGACCGAGACCAGCGTAGCCGGACACAATGCCAGCGAGGATAATGGCGATGATTCCGGGGACAAGACCAATGTCTCTCACGGCAGCGGGAAGACCTAGAACACCAAGACCAAACTGGTTGCAGAGCAATGCCAGAAGAGTGTCCCAGCGGCCCATGTTGCGGAAGGACTCGCCATTCTCGCCATCAAACATGCCGCCGGTGACCTCTTCATGGTGACCTGCTTCGATGTCTTCAGTGCCAGAAGTGTCAGACTGGTTTCCGAGCTTCTCCTTGGTTGGAGAGACTTTTCCATCGTCGTGACTCTGCTTGCTTCGGTCGTCGGCAACGGCCTGGTTGGCGTGGTCTGGCGAGGCGACCATAGTGGCGTGGAGTAGGGTTGCGGTGACACTTTGCTACGTCTCGATTCGGAAGAGTGACTGGCGGAGGGCGCGTTCTAGAAGAGTTCTAGAAACGTTGAAAGAGATAGCTATCCGGAGCTAGTAGTTTATGTAGTGAAGGTTGATTGGGTTGCTGTAAAGAGGGAAGTGTTGTTGAACCTGCGGATTTCCGTCGAGATTGATTTTTGACCGTGACCAAGAGGACTTATATACTTCGTTCAAGAAAGGGATCTGGGCACTGAGAAAGTGTTGAACGATCGAGTCTGGCCAAGAGCTGGAGTTTCAGGGTCCGACAACAGGGTCTTGTCCCTGAAGTTGACAAGTTCCACCTCCCGGGCTCCCCGTTTGCATCACAGCACAGGAACCCGACGTCATAGCATATAGAGCATAGAGAGGATGGAGGTGATGAAGTTTCGACCCAGAACCCTTCGCGCTCCCCGTGGGGTTTCCACAACTGGTGCCAGTTTCGCCAAGTTGTTGGGTGGATAGTCTGAGTCGTGATAGTGGCTAGGCTAGCTGAGGCGATGACGACGTCGGGAGGGTCTCCGAGAAGCTAGGGCGGGTCCCACATCGGAGGATCCCCCAATGCCGTGGTCTGATAAAGGAGGGCGAATTCCCATGGACGCTTGGATCTGAAAGAGAGCCAAGAACCCATTGCTGATACGTAATCCCATAAGGAGTTAGGCGACGGCTACACAGGGCTGATGTTCCGATCCAGGCTGATAACTCCCTATCAGCCCGGGTGTTACCTTGGACGACTATTCCCACAACGACAGCCTCGAAGAAACCGGATCTCTGCCTGCGTATCCACGATCCACTGCCTATACCCACAAGCCCGCAATAAGTCTCACTCTCGCTGGCTAATCGATAAATCAGGTCCCCTTGATTCAGGGTCTTCTCGCCGCTGTTGGTCCGGCCAAGGCTCTGCGCCACTTACGAAGAACCATGCGACAAAATGAGGATGCATATGCTGTCTGACGTTGTAGTGCCTGTCTCGCCACGCGGTAAGAAACCGGGACTTGTACTATGCGACCTAGTACATAGTAATGTTTGATCTCGTGAACCAAGCTTTCTGTATTCCCGTTATGTAATCGTCCCCAACGACAAGCTAAAAGTCCGGTATGGGGACTCCCACGTCCCGCTCTTTGGCGAGGGCAAGGATCGCGTTGCCCGCGGCGAGGTCCGTCACGCTGACCCCTATGCCTTTGTACACGACAAATCCTTCGCTGAGCCACGACTCGAGCTTCTCGTTGTCCCCGGCCGGTTGTGTTCCGGACTTCCGTTGCTTCCAACTCAGGACGTGTCCCACCTGCAAAATCTGCTCTTCCTTGAGTTTGCTCTGGATCACCTCGCCCGACTTGACCAGACACTCGGGGAGGTCGTCGACGATGATACTGCCACCGCCACCGCGGGGACTGTACGAGTCTTCCCGTCCAGCCGCGTGACGAAGCATTTCTGGGTCCATCTCGATCATGTCGGGCTGCCATGAGCCAATGGCACCGACAAAAGGCAGTCTGTTTCTTTTGTCTTTGCCCAGGATGTTCTTGAGTGGGAAAAGGGGGCTCGTGGATCCGACAGTGCAAAACACGGCGTCGGCCGCTGCGAGGAGAGTCTCCAAGCGTTGGTCGTAGTCTGACTGAGAGGGATCCAATACGGCCAGTGTCGCGGAAGACTTCCAGTATATCCCGTTCTCCTCCTCCACCTGCTTGACCAGAGATTGAGCTCGAGCCGCAGTGCGATTGACAATCGTTATAGACTTGATTTCCGAGCCGCGGAGGGCCAGCGCAAGGCGAGAATGCCATAGTCCTTGCTTTCCGGCGCCAAAAATAACAATGTTCTCCGTGTTCCGTCTCCACATCCACGGAATCAAGGCGCACAGCGTAGTCCTGTAGCCCGTGACTTCTGCCGCGTGTATGAGACCCGTGGGCCGGCCAGATGAATCGCATAAAGCCAGGATGCCTCCGATGGCGGGGTACACCTTGGCACCATTCTCATCCTCGACGGGGGCGGGTGTGACTGCGATTTTGGTGCCGACGGCATCTGGAGAAGTGAATGTTCGAAAGAGAGTCTTTTGCCCGTTTGGTCGGTTGACAAAGTCGGGCCTTGGCTGATATTGTCCCTCGTTGCCAACTGTAAAGTCCACCAGCGACCTTTCGAGTTCACCCAGAAACTTGAGAATGTCGTCTTTAGAAAGACCGATGAGGAGTTTATGGACGTCGGAATCACCGAGAACGAGGAGCTGGCTGCTCATCTTGAACTGTGCTGACTCTGGAGCGGGGTTACTGAGATTATTCAAGTAAACTGTCGTGAATGAGAGTCTCGTGAGACTCCTGAGGCAGGTATATACTGTTGCTGATCAAATGCAACCAGAGCTAAAGGTTAGAAGGAAGAGCTGAAGCAAAGGGCCGTTTATTGAAAGTTGTAGGATGACAGAAACCCATATATCGCTCAAGGATCCCGGTGTCTCCACGGACCTTCGGCCAGTTCGTCCGTAGTCTCGGAACCCCATACCCTAGACGGCGGAACTTGGGATGAGCTAAACATGTTTGTGTGCGGGGAAGCAATCCACGATGCGCCCTTGAGAAGTAACTAGGCTGCTGACAAAAGATTAGTAGTCATGATAAATTGGTGGAACTTTTCTCTGATACTCTTGATGTTGTAAAGGACTACAAGACGTTATATTAGCTGCAGAAACACAGTTTCTAGGCGTTTGCGGGGCAGTGGTATCAACGGATATGTATGCCGATTATGATACCGGTACTATTCCCGATCCCATTGGTAATAAAGCTCTTTATGGGCAAGTAACAGATGCCCTTGTTTGAGTCAATACAGATGGTTCAAATTTCCATGGTCTCTTCAAACCTCTCGACTGCACGTTTCCTTGTTACCACTTTGGAGTTCTTCTTCATTTCAGCAAAACCATCTGCGTTCACTCAACATGGCCCTCAAGCGCAGCTCCAATGCCATCAATGTTCGCTGCAGCGACGAGATCTGCGACGTTGTCATCGGAGGGTTTCGAAATATGCCCGGAAAGACCAGGTTCGAAAAACGAAGTACTATGAAGAGAAGGTTACTGTAGAAACCTAAAAGCTTTATACTAAGCCAAGTGGGAATACTAGGTATTTTGGGCAGTCGTTAGTGAGAGGAGGTCATTTCAAGGTAAGCATACCAGGTACTCGTAGCTGAATCTGACGCACTTGCAGATACGAAGGTGTGTCAAGCTGTTTGCTTGGTTTATCGGATTCTTAGTCCCTAGAATGAGTGTGCAGCAGTTCTCTCTCAAAAGAAAACGGCACAAGCAAGGAATCACTTCACTGGTCAAACGCTTGGTATTACAGGTCAAGGCTCTGCAGTAAAGATGAATTGCTTGGAGGCCTCGAGCTCTGCCAAATTCACATAGATCCTCACGCTCGGCTGAATCCAGGAGTCGCCAGCGTTGAAGACACGAAAGATGCAATGGACTGTGCTTGTGCCATTTTGATTCTTTCCATCTGCAACAATGTCAGCAGAATATTAGACGCGAGTCGATCAGTAGCCCTTCAACTTCTGTCTTCGCCCTTGCTCGTGTATCAAATCGTGTTATATGGCCTAGTTGTTGAGTTCACCTTGAGGAGCTAGTCTGATCTTTGGCGACTTCATGTCTTGCCGTCTAGTAGCCGGACTCGATAAAAAGCTGTAAGAGTACCCTCAGAATGGCCGTAAGTGATGATCAACAGCTTCCCTTCTTTTCCAAGGCGCAATCTCTGCATAGTTCAAGTGCACCGATTGCTCTTAATTTACCTTACTTTCACCATCGAAAGGGAGTGGCCTATGGTATAGCTTCCGCAGGTCACTCTTAAATGAGACGGTCAGTAAGGGACAAGTACCCATGAAAGCCACCCAGGGAGAGAGACTGAATGATGCCACATCATATTGACCCAACTGGGAAGAACGAAGGAAATTCCAGCAGTTTTGATTGTCTTTTTGATTCTATAAGAATCCACTGCCAATGCTAGGCCAAGACCAGGTTTTTTTTAGCGGCTGTCGTTGGTGAGGATGGTGTATATTATGAAAAGGTCACGGAGTTTAAACATCCCAAAATTGGATAATGCAAGCAAAGTTAGCAATGAGTGGTAGCAAATTATCAAAATATAGGAACTCGTTAGCTTGAGTAAACATGTTGAACGAGTCCAGAAGAGGATTCTGAAGAACATCTCCAGAACAGCTGATTACGTCACTATCGCAACGCAGCACTTTCGTGGAGAAAAGCGGGTCGCAATCGCGTTCATGGGGAACAACCCCGGATACCGGTTATCCCAGGGGAAGCTATCTCAACAATCACCGAGGTTGACGATAAATAACGGATAAAACGACAAGTCTCCGCACACCAGAGAGTCTACAGCATATTTATACGGCATCAAACAAGCTTCACAGGTGTCCATACTTGACGAGTCTCCGCTCGCTCTGTCACAATGGCCAAGAAGCTCAATCCTACACAGTTCACAAAGGCGGTTTGTCCCCTTATGTCCAGCATCTCCATGACCTCAATTGGCCTCTTTTCTGAGACACGCACAAACGTGAGACTCGAAAATAACACATACATGTCTTCAGGTGGTGCGCTCCTTCATGGCCGACTCTGGCCTCGAACCTCGGTATGTCCCCCCCCCAGCTCGGACCCATGGAAGCTCAAACAAGACGTTTTGCTAACTTTGATCACTCAAAGGCTGCTCGGTAACCATGTATAACCATCTCTCATCTCTCCTGCTCACAAACCAAGCCTGATCCTTTGCAGTTCCGCGTCCTCAACGCGACTGAGGGGAAAGTCGACTTTGAGCTCGACATTCACAAAGACCACACCGTTTGTCTCCTGCGCTCATTCTCAACCGAGAATCCATTGCTGAAATACTCCCAGAACCGTCTGCAAACCATTCACGGCGGCACAATCGCCAGCCTCGTCGACCTCGGCGGCTCCCTCGCTGTCGCGTCAACAGGCCGCTTCGCAACCGGCGTATCGACAGATCTCAACGGTACCGTACCCTTTGGCTCCCTACTCGGAAAAGAAGGCTCTGACGCGACTAGTAACGTATCTGAGCCCTGGAGGGCGCGTCGGCGATACCCTCAAGGGCACGGCCATCTGCGAAAAGATTGGCAAGACACTGGCCTTTACCCAGGTCACCTTTACCAACAACAAAGGACAACTCGCTGCGAGGGGGAGCCACACCAAGTAAGTCGGCTGGATGCGTGGTTCATGGCGCAAGGGCTAATCACGGCAGATTCGTAACGGGCACCATGGGCGAGGCTGGCCCTTATGTTGCGCCGCCCGAGTTTTCCGACGTGGACTAGACGAGGCAATTCTCGGCCTTGCAGTCAGCAGCTCCTCTTTGACATCGGTGTGCCAGATAGATGGATGTAGAGAGATACAGAGAGTTCAATATAGATGATACAGCAGCGTTGCAAAAGAACCGACACTTTCCAAGACAGGCTTCAATATTGCTCAGTTTCGAACCATCTCATGCATATTGGAACGCAGAATCATATTAATAAACTAACTGTTCCAGTCGATACTCGAAGCTTTTTCTCTTTTCTCGTCTTCCCATACAAGAGCCGCTCAAAGCCCTAGCTCCTCGACACACATCTGAAGCGTGGATCAAAGGGTATTTTATCCGCCCAGGGCATGTGCTTTGCTCGTGATATTGCAATGACCCGGCTTGCACAGTAGGCGAGACGGGGTTATCATCCGCAATGGCCTCCGCCGCCTCAGATTGCTCCTCCGATTGCTCCTCCCGACCTGCCTCCTCTCGACCTGTGTTTGGCTTTGTGGGCCCTTGCAGAGGCTCTCTCGGCTTTCGCTGCTTTCTTGTTCTCTCGATATTGCTTTCTCGTCAAAATAGTACCCGCTGGAGCCTCCTTCTCCTGTTTCGTCGTCACGGGCTCTTTGGCTGCCATCGGCGTCTGCTTCTCCTCTTCCTCGACTGGCCAAATTGCGTTGCGTCTCGGTATAATGAGCGCAAAGATGAGGCAGAGGACGATGAATTGAGGCCAGATTGCGAAAAAGATGTCGAGAAGGACCATATAGTTTGGATAAACGCGATCCGCGATGTACGCCATGTTGTACGCCATGCGCACAAGCCAAACCATGGAGATGGCGACTAACAAGGTTGAGTGCTGCATCAAAGGTCAGCCATAATCTGGGCAAGGGATCATAATGATATTTGGTAATGGGGCTCTTGGGGACCGCAACGGCAACCTACCCGAGAAAAGGACCCCCCAGACTCGTGCGGCATCGCCTTTATCATAAGGGCCCGATTAACGGCTCCCACTGTAATCGCGAGAGAAATTGCGATGTAGCACAATTTAATTACCCTCCATACGGCAAGCGCGTCTTCACACATGAAGGGATGAGGTTCACCCCCAAGACGATGTGTGGCGTAAATGACTTGAAAGACAAAGCAGGCGATTACCAGGCCAGCCAGGACGACGCCGATACCGCGCGAGACGACCCGGAGAAACCTCCCAAGCGAAGAGGGCTGGTCGGATTGCGCGTCGACCATTGCCGCTCCGATGTGGAAAAAGTTGACCATAACGAGGACATCGATCATCCTGCTGAAGAGCAAAACCATGGGCTTGACGTAGAGATTACTTGTAATGATTTCCGAACCCTCCCGCTCGTGCACGCAGGAGGTAGTGTTCACGGTGTATTCCGTACCATTCTGCCCATCCAAGCAGATGGTAGTGTTCCTGACGAGGTACCATCTCGAACGGTCCCGCTCATCCACGACTGGACCACTGCGTATGGGTATACCGGAGCCATTGCTTGGGCGATGGAAGATGAAGGTTTCGTCGAGAGCAAGACCGTTTGACAGCGTGTCAAGGATGCAAAATCTTTAATGCAGCGGTTACGATTAGCCAAATATACATCGAGAGATACAGTCGAAGGCTGACTTACACTGCGAGTAGAAACAGAGCGTACGAGAGAATTCTGAAAGCAATCCTTCCATCAGGTTTGCGATTGCGAGAGAACCGGGTCGTGATGATGAGGAGGAGCAACGAAGGAATACAGAGGGGAACAATGACCAAGACGATACGGATGACCCAGTTCCGTTCTATCTCTGAAAGATGAACCACATTTCTCATTCGATTCTTTTCATCTTCATCAGCCATGGCGAGTTAATAGTGAGGATTTTTGCGCCTAAAGATGGAGTTGAGTGATGTTTTGCTGGACGGATTCGAGGATGCTCGGGCTTGAAGGAGGGTGTTGTCTGAGAGAGAGCGTCGCCAGCACGCTCACCAAGAGGGAGAGACAGAGAGTGAGTCCCGCCCTGGTAGCGAAGGAAGTCACGACACGAGCCGAGCCATCCTGATCCAGAGGCGATCGTTATTACCTGAACGAGAGTTCGTTTCTGAGTTTAGGTAGAAGGAGTAGGAGCAGAGACGCGACGGCTGCCTAGGACAGTTCCTGCTCATGAACTCATTCCGATTCTTGCACTGCGCCTATTGCTTGATCAAGGCGGCTTGTGTTGGCTTGGTACAGAAACAATTTTGGAAGGCAAAAGTAGTCTAGAATTCGTAGACAATCCTGCGGTCTCAGCTAGTGGCATTGTACAAGAACCGATACTTTAAGAGCGACGACCTAAAGGAGTTTGTATTTATTGTTGCTTTAAAATAGTTATATACCAAGATGTTCGATATAGCTGCTGTATAATATAGTCTAGTGTTATTATTTATATTATCCTGTCTAGCTGTAACCTGAGCACCTGTTGTCTCGCACACCTGTCGCGGACGCTGGAGCTGCGGTAGAAGATGAAGAATGAGGTCAAGTCTTCCACTCCCGATAGCAAATCGAGGCCTTTTTTTTTATTATCTTGTCTCACGACAGTCAATTCTCAGCGACAACCGAGGCATTTCTCGATGTAGAGACGAGCTCTTGGTACCGGCGTCTTCAGTGTCTCGGCGCCGTGCTTGGGAGCTCCACCCGGATCTTAGGTGGAACATCTCCACCATGCCGAAAGCTCCGCGGAGTCGGCACCCGGAGGCTCGGAGCTTAGCTTCTATTCGTGCTGACTGTAGGTTTTTATGATCTGTTCCTTTCAACACTGTAGACAGGTCCACTCTCGAATACTTGATGATCTGTTCGGCTAATCGTCTCTCCCCTGGAAAAAGAAAACGCCCACTTGACTCAACTGAAGAAAAGATAATCCACTGTATCTGCCTTGCAGCCAACCGGTAATCCTCCTTTCTGCATCCACCCAGACGTCTTCAGCCTGAACCACAAAGACCGCAACACAAAGAAATCAGCCCGACCAGTAACATCCACCAACCCTCTTCCTATCGCAAGCCTCGTTTAGGCGCGTGGTTCATCTCAAGTGACGTCACATGAACATGGCACACACACCATTAAACGGTGCTCATGACGACGTCACGACCTCACTTGTCCCAGAATCCAGGAACAAGTCGCAACAAAACATGATGTGTCTCTAGATACAAATACCAACCCAAGATAAAACATAGCCACATTCTTGGATAATCCACTTCTCAGTCTCCATCAGCCCTACGACTCTGAAACGAAAACACACACATACACATTACACTAGCACCAAACAGCCCTATACCCTCAAAATGGCCATCACTTCTGCCATCAACGACTTCCTCAGCTCCATCTACGAGCTCCTCGCCTCCGTCTTTTCCACCATCTACGCCGTCATCCACTCGATCTTCGCAGCCATCCTCGGCTTCGTCCAGGGCTTCTTCAACCTAATCGGCGACGTTGCCCAGGGCCTTGTCAACGTCACGGGCGGCGTGGGCAAGTTTGTTGCGAGTGCGTACTCTTCCACCTCTGCTACATCAACTACTGATGCTGACCATCTTAGGCAACGCGGCGATTCTTGCGGTTGGCGCCCTTGCGGCTTTCGCCTATGTAAAGTACACGGCGCAGGGACAGCGTCTGGCCAACAAAAAGACCCAGTAAAGGAAATACTTCAAATACTCCTCTTGGTGCGCACTCTCCAGATGTTACTTGTCTCTGGACGGAGCTTTAGGCGTGACAAAGGTTATACACGATGCCCGGGGTAAATTGTGATTAGGAAGGGGTGGGAATGGCTTGAGTCTCAATGTCTGCAGCATAATGACTAGAAAATTCACGTTATACCCATCGAAAAGGTTTCTCGTTTAGTAATAAATGACTATTCTTTGACTGATCTGCATATCAATGACTGCCTTGGCGCATGCCCACAAGTCATGAATATTTCTTGAGGCTCCAACCAAAGGGTCGATATTGAGCCGATATGCAAGAAGATTGATAGTTATTCTATAAACCACCGGGCTTAGCGGTTGTCGCGGCATTATCTACTTCAAATCCATTAGCCTTGACTTTGTTCGCCATTCCGAGCGCGTGCAACTCAGAGCCTCGTGATCAAGTCATCATGTTTCACCTGACCAAGCCATTCATGCAGCGACTCACTTGCTCGGACACATCTGTTACTTCGCGCATGGCCATAGACAACAATCCAGATGTCATAACTTCGTTAACATTCTTATGGTTTTCCAGTGAGTACTCCCAAATAGATCACGTCTAAATCACCCCAAACCTTGTGGCATATGATTCCCTAGATGTGCTTATTCCAAGTATCCTTTATCCCACTCCGAGGCCAAACATATTCTGTTATCGACACGAGCATCCTTCTGCTCACCAGCCTCAACAAGACTAAAACTCCAGAGAAGATCCCAATCATCAATTTCAATCGCTCGGTAATCGATCCCGTCAGCCGTAGTTTCACACATGTCCGGTAGCATTTCATTAAGTCAAGGTAGCAAACATGGCCCGCATGAGCTTCGGGGGAGGTCCTGTGCAGCTCGGTCAGCCGCACGCTCTCAAAATAAAGAACACAAAAAAGGCGCACCTTCAACGGTACTTTGGTACGCTAATGGACAGCCTACCTTTCTTGTCCTTTTCAATCCGTGGAGGCTTGCGGTGCTCAACCACCTTCTCCAACCTGTCTTCCCTGATGATGAGCTGTCCGTCCGGCAGTCGCTCAGCGCGGACCATCTCGCCGCTGGTGGAGTGTCCTCGAGGTCGGTGAACCAGCTCACGCTCCAAAGCACGAATCTCTTTTCGAATCTCGCGCCCTCCCCGAGATCGAGATCGAGATCGACTCACAAGCTCTGCAGGGTGTTGGTGGTGGTGGTGATGGTAAGAGTCCCAGCTCGAGACCGTAGTCATGGAGCGGGTCGGCGAAACATCACGGACATATGTATCATCAATGTATTCAAAAGAACCCTGTTGAGGATGTTGATGATGTTGAGGAGGCATTGGGTTCATAATGTAGGGAACCGGAGGAGGCGGAGGGGGTGCCATCTGAACAGGAGGTGCCATCTGAACAGGAGGTGC